>CAUYLG010009460.1:0-152430 GCA_963573385.1 Cacajao melanocephalus
TTTCCTCGCCCCCGTTTTTTTTTTTTTTTTTTTTTTTTTTTTTTTTTTTTTTTTTTTTTTTAGATGGAGTCTTGCTCTGTCGCCCAGGCTGGAGTGCAATGGTGCGATCTTGGCTCACTGCAACCTCTACCTCTGGGGTTCAAGTGATTCTCCTGTCTCAGCCTCCCAAGTAGCTGGATCCATAGGTGTCCACCACCACTCCCAGCTAATTTATATATTTTTCATAGAGATGGGGTTTCACCATTTCAGCCAGGCTGGCCTCAAACTCCTGACCTCAAGTGATCCTCCCGCCTTGGCGTCTCAAAGTGCTGGGATTACAGGTGCAAGCCATCATGCTCAGCCAAGAATTTTTTAAAAGACTATTTCCTAAAAGCAGGAAGCTCATTCTTGGATAGCCCACAACTGATCTATGATCAGTCCTTTGAAGCTGCCTCCTTCAAGCTCTCTGCCCCACTGTCCCTCTGTGCTGAGCTTCTGTGCGCTGGGAGGCTGGGCTCCTAATCCCAACACACACTGTGTTCTCCTCACAAGTGCTGCTGTCAGGGAAGCGGCTGTGCTGTGGCACCCTGGACACCCTGCACATATCGGCACGCGCCAAGACTTGACCCGCAGCAGATCTGGGTCTTGGCAGAATGCCTGCCTGTGGCTGTCCCTGAACACAAGAGCACAGGACAATTGCAAGGAGCTGCTCCAAGGGCATTTCTCACTCATTTCCTTATATATACCAAGGGGGCCGTCCTGAGACAGCTGCTCATCTCCCCAGGCTCTGATGAGATATGAGGCCTCTTGCCTCACCCCTCAGGATGAGCTGCAGGCCATAAAGCTGCTTAGCTGCAGAGGACATTGGCTCCTCTACAGGAGCCTTCATTGGTGCTTCAGACATCTGGCCCCTTTTACTCTGGTGTCACCCTGCACGAGGGCCGCAGTGACGTTGCACCTTTGGCTCCTCCTCCTCCTCTCACTCTCTACACAAGTGGTAAATGGAGTCTGAAAGGGCTTAGCTGTGTCTTTACCAGCTGAATCCTCTGTCAGGCTTGGCCTTGGCTTGTGCCTGGCAGTTGTAAGTACACATCTTTGCTGGTTCCGTAGGGCTGCTGAAACGAAGTGCCATGAGGTGGGTGGCTTTCACAATAGATGTCTACTGTCTCGCAGTTATGGGGGCTAGAAGCCTGAGAACAAGGTGCCAGCAGGGCTCTGAGGGAAGGATCCACGCCAGGCTGCTCTGCTTGGTGTGTGGGCGGATGTCTTCTCTGTCTCTTCACATAGAGTTTCTGAGTGTGCTTTGGCATCTAAATTACCCCTTTGTATAGGACACCGGTCATATTGGATTAGGGCCTGCCCTGACGACCTCATCTTAACTAATTCCATCTGCAGTGACCCTGTTTCCAGACAAGGTCACATGCCGAGGTACTGGGCGTTAGACTTCAACATCTAAATTTGGGGAAAATACAGTTGAATCTATAGCGACATGTTTGTCCCCAACTAAACTGTAAGCTCCTGGGTCGGGAGAGCCTCAGTAAGTGCTGGGAAGTGTGGTCGGTAACAAAGAGAAGAAAGGGAACTGAATAAGGTCTTGTCAGGAGCCACCTGCGGAGGGCCTGAGGTGGTCTAACCCAGCGATAGTCCTCAGCCTTGTCATGACCTGGAACTGGCAGGGCTCAGAAAGATGGATGAAGGTTCTAAGGAAGACTCCCAGCTTACAGACTCAATGCGGACATCCCTTTTAGCAACAGGACAGCTTTTTTCTCCCAGCCATGGCATTTATTACCTTTTCGGGGGCTGGACTCCTGGGCAGCCACGCTGGTCATCCTGGGTGACAGACTTGCAAGGGACGAAGGTGGGGCCCCTGAAGACAGTTCTCCTAGGTCCTAGGGGAAGCTGAGGAGGAAACAGAGATGATATCAACCATCCCCAACATTACAGGTAAGGAAATGGAGGCAAGAGACTGAGTGAGTTGTCTACTTTTGGTGACAGGGTGACAACTCTGTGAGGGACAAAGCTGGGGCAAAATCAGGTGTCCTGACCTCCTGTTGAGTGTTTTTACCGTGCCAAGATCTTCAGCCAGCAGTTCATCTTCCCTCAGACTCACTGTCCTCAGAATAATCGAGCACATGCCTTCATGCCCCTCCTACATCAAGTGCTGCCTGGAAGCCATGTTCTAGAGGCGGAGGGCAGGCTCCAGGACCTGGTCAGAGAGGAGTCTCCCAAACACCTTGCTCTGTCGTGAACTCTGCTCACCCCGGAAGTGGGAAGATTCCCGAACATGTTTATATCCAGGTGTAGAATTTACTGTGGTCTTTGCACACATAGAGCCAACTTCTAGTCGAGAGACCAAGAGGCCAAGACTACTTTTCACACTCAGCACTGCCTCCTATGCTTTGTTCATGATAAAAAAAAAAATCTGGCCAGGCATGGTGGCTCACGCCTGTAATCTAAGCACTTTGGAGGCCATGGCGGGTAGATCACCTGAGGTCGGGAGTTCAAGACCAGCCTGACCAACATGGTGAAACCCCGTCTTTATTAAAAAAAAAAAATCCATGTACAGAGGCTCCTTGACTTATAATGGGGTTACATCCTGATAAACCCACTGTAAGTTGCAAATATCATTAGAAACATGCATTTAATATACAGAATTTACTGAACATCGTAGCTTAGCCTAGCCTACCTTAAATGGGCCCAGAACACTGACACTAGACCACAGTTGAGCAAAATCAGCTAACACAAAGCCTGTTTTATAACGAAGTGTCGAAAATCTCATGTATTGTATTGAATACTGTACCAAAAGTGAAAAACAGGATGGCTGTATGGATATTTGAGTATGGTTTCTACTGAATGCCTCTTGCCATAGTAAAGCTGAAAAATTGTAAGCCAAACCATCACAAGTTGGGGACCATCCATACCTGCGTATATAGTGTAAGCTCCTTCGAGAGCCTTGTCCTTCACCTTTGTATCTGATTCCTCTCTTCCAGTTCCTGGGTTGTATAGATGCTCAGTAAGAACATAGACAAACACACCAATAAACTTATGGGAGAAGTTCCTACCTGGCATGATGATTGGGTGGGAAGGGGAGGGGTCGGAATTGATGTATCCATTTCTTTTCTCCACTACCCACATCTGCTCTTAACTTTGCTTTTGGAATGCCTTTTCCTTTCTCCTGGTTTGCCCTCCATTCGTCTTCCAGACAGCACGCCTTGAAAGGGGGCATGTTCTTTAGGGAAAACTTTTCATTAACTCCACATACATTCCTAGGATTGTCAGTTTTTTTCCAAAGTCTCTATTTAGAAATATCACAGGGTTACTCTTTTTTAAAACAATAATTGTCACTCTGAGCCAGACCATAAAAAGAAACCCTGGGAGGGAGGTGAAAAAAATGAAACCCAACCACATTTTCAATGGGAAAAACTTTCCCATTGAAAGTCTTACTGGAAAACCCAGTTTACCTTACGGCAATACTGAGGCCAACATGACCAAAACTGTGCCATTTGGAAGAGTTCATTAGTGCATTTGGGAATTTTCCAAGGGAAGTTTCAGGGAATCAGAGGCTTCTGGGAAATGCATGATTCATAGTGAAGCGATCTACTGTTTTCTCACTGAAGGCTGATGCTTCAGTGTCATGACATAATCTCCAAGTCATACCTTAGTCTGACACCTTTCAAGATCTAGCAAATTTCAACAAGCCACTTTCTTGGGTGCTCAGTGATGCATAAAGAGAGGCGCTGACCCTTGGTCTGACCCTTCAAGGAACATGCACGTGTGTTCAGGACTGCTCTCAGTGTGTGTTCTATTATACTCTCTCTCTCTCCTTTTTTTTTTTTTTTTTTTTTTACAGAATGTGAAGGCAGAGTTGAAATAAACCACAGGGATTATCTGGACCCATCCATCTGTGATGTTATTTCAGAAACTGCCTCTCCTTGAGGTCTTTCGTAACTCAGCAGCCAAACTAATTACTCCTTGCTCTGAGCTCCCATGCACCTTGCATAGAGTCTGTTACAGCTTTTCCCCAAGTGCATTAAAATTATTTGTTTGCATGTCTGTCTCCTAGGCTCCCGGGAACCAAATCATGTCTTACTTAGGTTTGCATTCCATGCTAGCTCCTAGAAGAGTTTTTGGAAAATAGTAGCTGCTCAACTGATGCCTGTTAAATGAGTTAAAAAGGACTCACTTTCTGCAGACAATAAAGCTGAAGACTCAGAGGGATGAGGTGCTTTGGTTAACATAAAGATTTTTTATCACTGCTTACATTCTTCTGCTGTTAATTATGAAAGAGAATGAACAATAGTGCAGCATGTTGCCTCCATTTGCTCAATTTACTATCTCTGACCAGATTTACGGAGGCCACATGCTTCTAGCTGGTCCCTGCATGTTGTTTGATTATTCTCGTGGTTTACTCTGGCTAATCAGGGAAAGCTGCAATCCCCTCTTCTTTGCCCCAGAGAGGACAAAAATGCTTTGCTCAAACCTCAGACTGGTGGGGCCTGCCCTTTGTATTACAGGAAAAAGGAGTTGGTTGGGAAGTGTGAGATCATTTCCCGGGTCTTTCTTTTTCCTTTATTTTCTTTGCGTCTTTTGTTTTCTTTGGACAACTCATGGAGTTCACCTGACTATGGACTTGGTACATTTGAGAACAAAACACATTTTGACCTCAAAGTCCCAAGTGGTCTCTTGCAAAAACTGAGCAAAGGTCCCAGTTTGCTGTTGGCGTTACCAGTTAGTATCAGCATGGTGTACAGGTGGGGCAGGGATTTTCAACTTGGTGTATGTTATGCTCAGAAAGCTCTTTGCCCAAAATCTTCTTTCAGACTCTGTCCATGGGCACTGAAGTATTATGAAAAGGGAATGAGCATTGAAACTGCTAGAGATGATTTTCAAGGTATTAACAACATTTTTAGCATGTAGGGCCAGAGTCTTCCAACTCTTTAATTGCTGGGTTGAGGGGTTTTGAGGAGAGGCTGGGGAGCCAGAGAAAGGAAGTGAAGTTGTTGGGGAGAGCAGGGGTTTGAGGCAACAGCTGTCCACCAAATAATATGGAGCTTGTTCAAAATCTACACAATTGTTGTGGCATGTGGATATGTCTCAGTAGACCATCTACCCAGAGAGTAAGAAGGAACTGGTGCAATTATCATCTCCATCAACTAAGTTCGGATGGTGGTTCCTAAAGCCTTCCCATAATAGAATCCCTGGAGGATCTTTTAAAAATGCGGAAGCCCAGGCTAGAATCTCTGGGGCGGGACCCAGCCAGAATCGTTGAAGCTCCGCAGGTGACTCCACTGTGCATGCAAATTGAGAACCCTGCTCCATGACATTCAGTCATTTTGTCTTTTGAGCATCAGCTTCCTTTGCAGTAACAAGCGGACAGCATATACCCGGCTCATCAGCTTTTTGGGAAAATCAAATGAATATGTGCAGAGTCTGACATAAAATAGGTGCTCACTAACGATTTTCCTTCTTTTTTTCTCATTGGAATTCATTCTTTTCCTTTGTCTCTTGTTCTTGGAGGGGAGGAAACATTTCTTTTCCTTGTACCTATCTTATGTTCATTGGAGGGGGCTTCTGTGCCAAAAGACAGGTTAACAAGGGAAAAGCACACAAACTTATTTAACATAAGTTTCACATGATGTGAGAGCCTTCATAAGGAAATGAAGACCCACGGAGGTGGTTAAACCTGAGTGTTTTCATTCTACGTTTGATGAAGAGTAGAGAGTTGTGGAGAAACACGGCAGGCCAAAGGGGACATGAGCTAAGGGTAATAAACTGAGAGAAACTTAGTAAGGCCCACTCATTCAATTCCTGTGTCCCTTTGTCTTCAGAGGTAAGGATGTTCCTTTCTTCTGGGTATAAGGAGGTTGCCTCTCATATGAATGTCTAATGATCTGCTTCAGGGGAAGGTCAGAGGGTCCTTTCTGCATATGTATTCCTCAAATTCCTTTAGCTTGAAATATTCAGTGTTGAGAGTAAATTCTGACGTGTGTGAGAACTCATATTGAGAGCGGTGGCAAGGAAATCCTAGTCAGCCCTGCAAAGTGGAAAACTGCCACCAAAGCAGAAAACTGCTTTGAGCGTTATCAAACAGTGACCAATATGAATATGTCTCACACCAGATGAGTTAGTTCTTTGAACATAGGATATGTGACTCTCTCTTTTGTTCTCTCTTAAGAGCGCTTTCTAGTTTGTCTTTAACCTGTAGTAACCTGTAGTAAACATATACTAGCTGCCTGGTTAGTTTACCTTTAAACAATCAAAGAACACAGAGCATCCGCTTGTAAAACTTGTCACTGGAAGGTAAAGAATAAATGTGTGGATCAGAGTTTGCTGTGGGCTCTCAGCTGGAAATGCTGGGAGACCCCTGGTGCCTCACTCTGAACCCACTTTTTGGTTTCTATCTCTGTGTCTATTTCTTAATTCCTTCGGTGCTGCCTGGGTTGGGGTCTCCACAGTTGAGCCGGTCTCGACAATTCACTATGCCAAGGTGCCATATTTCAAGGTTATCTTGAACCCTCTCTGAGATATCTCCAATTGGATAAATGTTCAGCCAGTTTCACAAAGGAAAATACAGGAGAAGAAAGCCAGAAGAATGAGTTAACCAGGATATAATCCTTATTATCAAGTAACTATTTAGAATGAAAATTTTTACAACTTTATTTTAGAAGAACTGACATAAAATAAACCAGACACATTTTAAATGTGTACTTTGATAAGTTTTGACATATATATACACCTGTAAAACAATAAGATGATATAAATAATTAATTTTTCCAAAGAAATGAAAACAAATTTCTAAAATCCTATTAAAAGAGATTACTTATGTGAGTGTATGTGTATCAGTAGGCATTCAGCTGCTTTGGATTTTAGCAAATATATCAGATGTACAGGATCTTTTGAACTTTCAGCAAAATTATTAATCACAAGTCACATATTTTACAAATGATTCTTTTTATATCATTTCCATTTTAGTACATGAGTTTTGAATTTTAATTGTATTTATAATTTATTAAAATGTTGGCATATATTATCATATACTTCTGGTGTGATTTTATTCTCACCGAAGCCGTGAGTGTTCATTATTATGATCTCCATTTTAAAGCTAAAGAATGTGAAAGGACTTGGTTAAGATCATGCAGTTAGTGCAGGGACAGCTTTTAATAAGTAATTCCCAACTCCGTGTTCTCTGTAGCTCACCCTGTAATCATGGGCAAGAAAGAGAGGAATGAAAAACCAAACATTTAATTTAAAAAAAGTCTTCAAACATTCTTGACATTTATTTGTTAAATGAAGATTTATTTCACCATGGTACACCATCATTTTTGCATCATGTCTGAATAAATAAACTTTGGCATTAATGAATTCTGTTAGAATCTTGTGAAACTTTCATGCATGGCCAATTAGCTTAGAAGGGGAAAAGTATCAACAATATCCAGACAATTTCAATTTGTTTTATTTCACTTTGGGGGGATTTAAGACTTTTTGAACTGAATTCCTTTTCCTTCCTTTTTTAAATGTTTGAAAATAGAAGTTGTAAATAATGAAGTATCATGACGACCGGGAGTCTTTTTATATACTACTGTAACATTCTGGGGGAAATGAGATGTCCATCTTTCGTGTCTGAAATGAAGACAAACTAAGAACAAGAAGTTTCAACCCTGAAAATAATAGGATCACAGGATTTTAGAGTTGCATAAGCCTAATAAATTAGCAGACAATGTTGGAAGCTGGACGGAGCCTTCACAATTACCTGGTTGAACATGTCAATCTTACAGAGCACAAAACTGAGGTCCAGAGAGAGGAGACGTTTTCTCCATGGTCACATGGCTGGTTACCTAGCTGCAGAGCCAGATTTAGCACAAAAGTCTGTGAACTCCTGGAGCCCCTCCCACTGAACCAGCAAGGGTCCAACCTCCTTCTAGTGTGAGGAACCCTTTTGGAAGTCAAAATTATTTCGCAGACACTTATGTAAGTCTTGTTTTGGTATGATTGGTTAAGCAAACATATAATGAGAACAAAACAATGGTAGATACATTAATAATTTTAGGTTCTCTTATATGGTGCTGTCGCCTTTCATGATGAGGAAAAAAGATCCAGGAATCTCTGGGTGGACGCAGGGATGACCCAATCCTGTTTATGCCTGATGATGAGTCTCACCATGGCATGACCATAAGCATGAGTCTCGCGTTTATGCCTGATGATGCAGTCTCCCCATTGCAGCTGAACTCTGCTGGTCTGGAAGCTTCATTACCCAGCAGAGAATACTTCCACTAATGGATATGATAAAAATCCTTTAGAAGGAGAAACTGCCATAAGCAATCTGATGAAAGCTGGGCTACAGGATACTAGCAAAGGAATTTATTGTTGATTGTCAAGGGAAGGTCCTATTGTAAAATATGGCGCAAGAGACTATAAAGGTTAACAGAAAACTGTGAGTATACACTACAGGCAAGTGCGCCATCTACGCAGTTACTTCCTTACCTCTTGCTCATTTTCTTTTAGGGGAAGGTTATTCAACATGACCCAGTTAAAGAATCACATTAGGTTTACACCAGTATGACTTTCCCCTCTCTCTTTGCTGGATATTTGACTTCACAGCCCTGAAGACAGTCAGAAGTGGTGGTGTGACCAGTTTTGGCCTGGAAGATGGAAGGAGAAGGTTACTGGAAGCTCCTAGGAAAGCTTTGCTTTTGCTAACAAAAAGTCCGGATGCAGCTGGTGTCAATCCCTCATCATTCAGTCTTCCTGCCTTCAACATGGCTTAGACAGCTATGATGGCCATCTTGTGATTAGGAGGCAAAGGGGGAGAGCAGAACAGAGGTGTGACCCAGAGACCTGCATTACTGCTAAACCAACACCAGAAATTGCTTTCTACTTCCTGCTATATGAGAAAAACAAATCTCTATTTATTTACGCCACTGGTAGCTTTTCTAGTATTTGCAGTTGGATCCAATCACTGTTGGGTTTTCTATTATTTGCAGCCAAAAGATTTTCTGACAGCAAAAGTTAGAGTTATTCCTTTGGGCAAAAAACAAAGGGAACATGGAAGAGGGGAAGAAGAGAGTTGTAAATGGTAGCTACAGCCTTAGGATCATTGTAGAAATAAGAGCATTGTCCCTCCCTCTTTTTCATGTGAATTTTCCCTTCTCTGCTAAAGTATCTGACAGTTGAATAACATTACTCCATTCCCTCTTTCATTAAAAAGCAAAATAGATGTTATTATTTTTGTTATTGCCAACTTAAAAATGTTCTCTTCACTTTGCACCATATTTATCAGGTGTTTTGCTTGTGTCTACATTCACCATTTGCCCCAAGTTTGCAGAATAGAGAGGACTAATCTTTAGAAAGAGTTGCAGAAAGAGCATTGGAGGAGTAAGTATTATCAGAAGATCACGGGCTTGATGCAGAAAAGGGTCCACATGACTTAGTCATTGTACATACTACCTGCAAAACACATGTCTTTGGTTGCCTTCTTGCTGGGAGCAAGTGAGTTGTGTATAGCTATGTAATACTCATTACAATGAATAGGATGTATTGAAAGCTGTGAAGAAAGAAGAGTATGTTGCAGGTATATAAGCAAGGAGTGTAATATCCGTCATGGGGCCTGCTATGTTGTGCATTCTCTTTGAGCTGAAAGTCCTTGGCCTCGGTAGTATCTGCATACATGTGTGAAATAGTGGTTCATAATAATGGCAGGCATATTCAGTCTGCAGTAAATGCTTGGTGCACATATGGTTTCTTAGACCCCTGAAATATCTTCACATTCCCCGGGAATGGGAACCGCAGGTTGACGTACTCTGCCTTGAGTACTGGATTTAATTAGCTGTGTTTGCCCTGCACACTAGCAGAGTAGGAAGGGGATGCCATGCTCAGGGAAATAGTCCTGCTCTTCCAGGATTGTTTGGTAAAACTTGTTTGACCTCGCACTGACTTGTGAAGAGAATGAGCAGCCAAACCCTTGGTGAAGTAGGCAGGAGACTTTGTGATACAATATGTAAGGTGTCCAAAGACACTCCAGTTCTGAATTCTTCCTTATGCCTACCACCTATGGAAGAGGCTTCTTCCACCGGAAATAAGATTACTGCTTCTCCTGTCTAACTCTCGAATGGCCCTTCATTGTACTCTGCCCCAGTCTGTAATTGCCTGTGCTGCCCAGATCACTTGGTTTTTGTTGTAGTTTTTGTTTTATTTTGTTTTGCACTTGCCTTGTTCTCTGATTTTTATGCCTGCATGGAATGCAGGAAAAAATGATCACCAATGGTAGGTTGGCAAGCTGAAGGAGGAGAGGCAGGGCTAGGTCATGGGATGCTTCCCTGCCTGGGTGGTGATCAAGCAGCAGACACTAGAATACTTCTGGTAGAAGGATAGAGATAGATACTAGGGTGTGGGAGGAAGAGCCACCAGAGGACAAGGGCTCAGGAAGACAAATTTTATTGATTTTATTTTATATCCCTTTTTGGCCATTCAGGAGGCCAGATCATAGTTTTAGGTTCAATTACAATACCTACACTGAGTAGAATGACTGGCATTTTGGCTTTTGTCCTCATAGCTCTTGTTTACCTTTTAAAACAATTTTATTTTATTAATCATTTTAAGAAACACATGCATTGAGAGGCTTGCACATTTTTCTAAGGGAAAATGAGACAGCCTGGACCAGGGGGTAGAGTCCACATTTTGAAGTCAGACTCATTCATATGCGAAACCAGATTCTGCCACACACTGCCACTGTGTAGCACTGGACACATCACTTAACATATCCAAGCTTCATCTATAAAACGATGGTAGTGTAATACCTATCCTGCAGAAACCTTAGTAGGCTTTCATGGAGAATATACGTAAAGTTCTTCCTTTGGCATCTGGAAGGTCCTTCCGCCTGCTAGCACTGTGTAACAGACAAAGTGGGCTTGTTAGGCGCCAGGAAGTGGACTCAGGACATTAGCTCACCTGACACTGAGATAGTCTGGCTCTGTGTTTCCCCACCCAAATCTCTTCTCAAATTGTAATCCCGATAGTCCCCACATGTATGGGACTTGGTGGGAGGTGATTGGATCATGGGAGCAGTTTCCCCCATGCTATTCTTGTGAAAGTGAGTAAGTTCTCATGAGATCTGATGGTTTTATAAGGCGCTCTTCCCTCTTTGCTTTTTTGCACTCTCTTGCCTGTTGCCATGTAGGACATGTCTTTGCTTCTCACTTGCCTTTGGCTGTGATTGTAAATTTCCTGAGCCCTCCCCAGCCATACGGAACTGTGAGTCAATTAAACCTCTTTCCTTTATAAATTACCCAGTCTCAGCTAGTATCTTTATAGCAGTGTGAAAACAGACTAATACAGACACAGAACCAGGTCCCTGTGGCCTCCATCCTCTGCACTCTTCCCCCAGAGTGTTCCCAGAGGCCTTTCTAAGCAACTTCTGTGGTTTAAAAACCACTGCTGTGAAGGAAACAAAGACCTCACTCCTCTCCTTTGGAGCTGATGGCCTGTCTCTGGCCCTGGCTGGGCTTCACACAGGTTGCCTCTGGAGGCCCAGGGTGTGTGAAGCAGGCAGAGCCAGGTTTAGTCAGTGATCCAGAGAGAGGCAGAGGCAGAGGCAGACTCGGGGGAAGTTGCCTCCCAGGGAGTCCTGAAGTGCATGAAACTGAGTTGTAAATCAGGGCCCACAGCTACTCAGGGGCTCTCACAAAACTCACCACATTCTTCTGGCATGTTTCTAACTGCTTTTGGAGCAACTTCTGCCCCTGACCTATGAGGGCTGGGGCATACCATGAGTGACCAGTGCAGACTCACAAAGCCCTTCAGAGCTTGTGGCTGTAAGCACCAAGAGGGAGGTCTGGGCTAAGCCCTGCTGGGAATTATGTGGTGGCTCCTTGGGAGGGATCCAGTGCAGCTAGGCAGACTCGGGCCAGAGGCACTGAATGGAAGGACTAAGTTGATGATGCAAACCTGCAGCCAGGACCCACCAGAGGGGGAGAGCTGCTGCCGTATTGGCCCAGAGTGATCAGGTGCCTGTTGCTGAGAAACATCTGTGCTGGTGGCATTCTCAATCTGGGCTTCCCCTTCTCCAGGACTCTGTCCCTTCAAGACTCTTCCTCAATTAAACCGTACTCATTGCTGGGGAGGAGACATCTTGAAGTTTTTATTGAGGGTGTTCTGTGTTGGAGACCATGCAGGATCACTTAGGTGACAGCATCCTGTGGTGACTCTTGCTTCCAAATATTCATGCATATGGAGTGATGTATATACGAAGTCCACAAATAGTCCCCATGCCTAATTCAAGCCAGAGAAGCCCTCTTCCCAGCCCTAACCTGCTACTACAGAGTCCTAAATCAAAAGAGATTGGGTTTATTCAATGACCACTTACAAACTCTGTAGTCTTAAATCTAAACACTAAAACAAATTCACATTTTACACAGGAAGAAACTTAGGATCGATTTTAGGGAGATGAATTGCCAAAGGACATTCAGACGTGACTAGTGAGATAACAACTGTTTCTTGCCCAACATCTGTTTTTTCTGGGAAGGTGAAACCACAGAAAGTGTTCCAGCATGAACCAAGAGAGAGAGGAAGCCGTCCAAGGCAGCCCATGGGTAGCAACTCACAAAGAAGTGGTCCTAATTACAGTGCTTCATCAGAACACCTGGGGATCCTTGATAAAATAAAAATGTAGGGGCCTCACACCAGGCCAAGTAAATTAGAATTTCTGCTTGAAAGGTGCTGCATATATTTTGAACCCACTCTCTGCCTGTTTCAGACAGGCAGCTCAGGTCAGAACTGTGATGCTAGGGAAACAATTTTCCCTGAACAATCAAACGTGGGCCCCATTTCTCAAGCAGCCAGGTCTTCACTGGTTGCTTTTTCTCTGACAGAGATAGCACAACAGAGAGGCTAAGAATCTGTGCCCTGGAGCCTAACTGCCTCCCACTTCCAACACATTCTTTAGGAAAATTATTTAACCACTTTGCCCTTCAGTTTCCTCATCTGTAAAATGGAGCTAATAATAATGCCCGTGTCAGAGGGTTATTGTGAAAATTGAGGTAATGTGTATAATGCATTTAGTGTTTGGTAAATGACAATAAGCCTTACCTGGAAACGTTGGCTGTTATTATCAGTGCATTTGCCATGACAGTTTCAAACACTGGTTAGAATCATCACTCTGGGAGTCACTAGGGCAGGTAGACTGGCATGCTACTGGTTTTTCTCCCACAGAGCTCCATTTGTTTTCCTCTTTGGAAATTCTTCCTAGCTAGAAAAGGAAGGCGCATTCATGCAAATTGGTTCAGGTTCACAGGTGCAGAGCAATCTGGAAATTAGCTTTGGCTAAAAATAAACCAGTTTGACTATTTCTGTTTTCAGTGATACAGTGAATTAGATAGCCAGAACATTTTCCCTTCCAAAACAACTGAAATGCTGAATAGAGTAACTGTTCAAAAATTTTAAAAATACTTTGTGAGCTTCTATGGAAGTAAGAAATCCTCTGAGTGCCAAACAAACTGAAACAAAGAACCCTGGGAGGTAAATGAATACCAAATACTGCTTTCATCCTGGAAATTTCCACCAAATGCCAGCGCCTTGGGCTTCTTCTTTGGAGATTGTATAGGGATAGGAGACAGAGTGAAAGTCCAGAGCTTGACCAAAGTAGAGTACCTCATAGTAGAATCTTAAATAAAGCTGGGATCCCAAAGGAATACACGTTTTTAGTGAAAACAGAAAAAGGTCCAAGGAAAGTCTTTCTCAATTTAGAAAATCACTGCTGGCACAGACTACTTTGCATTTGCAGTTCAAATTAATACCACACATTTGGTCCTAAATATTTAACTCTGAAAATTTAAAGTGTTCCTGAGTTTGGTACTACCTCATGTGACCAACTGAATAAATATGAATATATTTTGGAGGAATCTTGCTGTCTTTCACAATTTCCACAGATAAATGTCCGGGGAAAATGAGAAGCTTATAATCAACCATTACAAATACATAAGGAAATAAAACATTATGAATGAGAGAACCAGTAGGAAAAAACCCCAGGTAGTAAAAATAGACCAGCAAGAGCTTCAAATACTGAATTTATTAAATACCGAAAGTAAACTAACACGCAAAATGTGTTTGATGATGTAAACAGGAATCTTGAAAATCTGAGTAGGGAGAAAGCAGGTTTGAAAAAGGACCAAACATGATTTCTAAAAATAAAAATATAATAATTGAAATTAAAACCTCAATGGGTGGAGTATTCTGAAAATTGATATAGTTAGAAGTAATGAAGATGGATGCAATGAAATTATCATGGTTATGATAGTAATTTAAAAATATTTGAAAAAGTGAAAAAAGAGAGAAGAAAAATGAGAAGTTTTAGCTAGATGTGAAGAGGAGATTTTATTCTAAGTGGTAATGGTTGAGAATTTTCCAGAACTCTTGAAAGTTGCAAATTTTCAACAAATTTGAAGGAAGATAAACAAAAGAAAAATATACCTAGATATGTCATACTTAGATTCATACTAAGTCCATAGTAAATAAAAAGAGATGATTCTAAAAGCAGCCAGAGAGAAAAGATGGACCCTCTACAAAAGAATGACGATTAGTGTTACTGATGACGTCCCACCACAATAACGGAAGCCAGATGGCAGTGGAATAATATCTTCCACTGAGAAAATAGTTCCTAACAAAAATTTGGTATCCAGCCAAACAGTGTTGAAAAATGAGGGCAAAATCAAGATATTTCAAATAAAACAAACAAATGAAACATTATTTATGACCAGAGGTTTCCCACTAAAGAAAATTATGCACAGTATACTTCAGGCAGGAGGAAATGGTCCAAGAGGAAATATGTGAGATACAAAAAGGAATAATGAGCAGAAAGATGATATGAATGGAGAGAAGATATTTGCAATATATAACCACAAACGACTTCCAAAATATAAAATAATTCTTATGAAGCAAAAAACAGCAAAACAAATGATTCTTTTGAATAGGGGACAAAAGACATGAATAGGCATTTTACAGAAAAGGAACACACATATGACTCAGAGTCATATAAAAAGATGCCCAGTCTTTCCGTTAATCAGGGAATTGCCAGTTAAAACTACAATGAGAAACCATCTTCTACCACCAAATTGGCAAAAAAGTTGACAATTTAGAATGCTTAGGAGGGTGTAAAGCCATGGAGATTGTGCTGGTATAAATTGGTAAGCCACTTTGAAAAACAGAGTAGCCCTACTTAGTATTGCCTAGTAAAGTTGAACAATCACATATTGCATGACACAGCAATTCCACCCCTAACTGAAGACAGTCTTATACATGTGTTCCAGGAGATATATGCAAGAGAAATCCATGGCTATATCACTCTTAATGGCTCCAAACTGGAAACAACCAAATGCCCATTAGTGATAGAATGAATAAATACATTGTGGTATATTCAATTTAGTGTATGAAGCAATATGATACAGCAGTGGCAATGACTGAATTACACACAGCTGCACATGTTTGTAGTGCATGAAGACACCTTAAAAACACAAAATTAATTACAAGAAGCAAGTAATAGATGAATTCATAACAATGGGACTGTATTGGTCTGAATAGCAAACACAAAATTTATCCATATATTTTTACAGGTACGTTTGCAGGTGACAAGAAAAGGCAAATGAGAACAGTTAACACAAACATCAGGCTAGCAGTTAGCTCTCAGAAGAAGGAGGAAACTGACCAGAATGAGACGTGAGAATTCCAAGGTATGGTAAGATTCTATTTCTGTTCCTGAAAGGTAAATATGCTGGTGTTCGTTTTATTATTAGTTTCTAAACTGTACATAAACTTTTTATACGTGTCTGTTTGTATGATATGGCTTGCAATTAAAACGTAAAATACATAAAATGAATGCTTTCAACTGAACAGAAATTCTCAGAAAAATGTAAGGGATTCAGTAATGGAGAACCCAAAGTTATGCAGCCAAGCGCTGTGTCTCCAACAAGCCTGCGCCACGCCCCCCCAGGTCTGTATAGTGGGAAAGTCCTCTCTGACCCACCCTGGCTCCTTCCTGATGCCCCATGCGGTGATAAGAAAAACAAAGGGGTCTTTTTCTCTCTTTTTTCCTTTGTGTTAATGAGACTGCAAGTCTGGGTCAACTCCTTTGTCCAAGGTCATGCAGCAAGTGAAGGTTTCCAGTCCACCGTTCATTTCACCTATTATTATGCAGTGTTTTATTTTATCCTTCCCGGGAGGGCTTCAGAGAAGAGAATATTAAAAGGCTACAGTAATTAGCCTCACATTGTAACACCCTTGACTCCAGCCTAGCTCCTTCAGCAGAGAAGGGATAATTTCATTCTGCTCTTCTCAGACAGGTCTGAAATTCTGGTTGGAAAGCAAGAGAGGATTTCCTGAAGATGCCCAAGGGTGTCTGGAATAGAGTTGGGTCACTGTTATTCCCAGTGGTCTTTGAGCAGTAACTGTGGATACCATGGAAGGCAAAGAAATTAGGTCACATTTGTGGAGGGTAAGTAGTGTGGGTGACAGAGTAGGATGAACAGATTTCCAGCACTGTGAAATTTCTTGTTCCATCCTGAAAATTTCACTTGCTGCTTGGTATTAATTTCTAACCTGTGGAGCAGAGCCGCAGATGAACAGGTGAGAGTTGCAGGTGAGCAGGTGAGAGTTTCAGGTGAGATGGCGATAACAGCAGGTGAGCAGGTGCGAATTTCAGGTGAGTAGGTGAGAGCTGCAGGTGAGCAGGTGAGAGTTTCAGGTGAGCATGTGAAAGCAGCAGGTGAGCACATGAGTGTTTCAGGTGAGCAGGTGACTGTTTCAGGTGAGCAGGTCACAGCTGCAGGTGAGCGGGTAAGAGCAACAGGTGAGAAGGTGTGCATCGGGGGCTCATTCCACTGCCCTAAGACTCTGCCTCCTGTTTTTGTAGCTATTTCAAGGAAACTGCCTTGTAACTCTTTCTAAAAATAGCCCCTTTCTCTTCAAATATATGTAGGGTATTGAGAAGTGTAAAAGGTAACCCCACGTAGGGTTTGGCATTGTTGGAGTTGCCAGACTAGTTAATGACTAAACTTCAGAACTGTGATACTTTGTTGCCAGCAGGGAGGAGGGTGGTGGGGATCGCTTTTCTTAACTGCTGTCCTGGTGATCCATGCCCTTCCAAGGGTTGTTTCTGCTTTTCTTTTGTTGATTATCAAGATCCTCACTTGAGAACTTGACAGTAATTCAAAGATCAAGAAGGTATGAAGAGAAAATTGTTCAGTACTTCACATCTTGTCTTGACAGAACATTGTAAAGGTTTGTTAGGGCCCTGATGGATGCTTAACCCTGCAACCTGGCCAAGAGCTGCCACTGACATGCCGTACTGCAGGTGCAATGCCTGGGGAAGCTGGTCCTCCTACAGCACATGCCTTGCAAAGCCCATTGCACTCTCCTTATTCCAGGTTTCCCCCCTTGCTGTTAGCCAGTGTAGGTGTCATCACATAATAAACTAACTAACTTTAGAGAAACATTTGTTTTTTGTAGAAGATCTATGCCGTTTGACCTCAAAAGACAAAAGGAAAACTGTACACTTAAAAATGGTTCAGGGCCAGGTGTGGTGGCTCACCCCTGTAATCCCAGCACTTTGGGAGGTCAAGGTGGGCAGATTGCCTGAGGTCAGGAGTTCGAGAACAGTTTGGCCAACATGTTGAAACCTCGTGTCTACAAAAATACAAACAAATTAGCTGGGCGTGGTGGTGTGCACCTGTAATCTCAGCTACTCGGGAGGCTGAGGTTTGAACTAGAGAAGTGGAGGTTGCAGTGAGCTGAGATAGTACCACTGCACTCCAGCCTGGGTGACCGCTTAAGACTCCATCTCAAAAAAAAAAAGAAAAAAAAATTGGTTCAGATAGTAAATTGTTCTGCGTGAAATGTATCCTCCTGTAAAATAAAAATACCTGATGCACTGCATTTAATACATGAAATTATTTTTGGTAAATGCAAATTATATGACCTTGATGCTTAAACACTCTCCTGGAGTTTCTTGTGTGTGTTTAAACTGTGTATGTTTCTTGTGGATATTTAAAAAGACCCAACTGGGGATCAGAGAGACAATTCTGCAGCATTGTGGTTAAGGTTTTGAACACCAAAGGTTTGGTGCCAAACGGACTTGCCTCAGTGTCAGTCCTGCTTCTGCCACCACACGTCTCTCTTCCTCTCCTTCTTCACTGAGTAAGGTAGGAAACCTAACTCACAGGGCTCCTCAGAGGATTAAATGAGATAAAGCATGTGGAACAAGTCTGGCATTAAGTATATGCTTAAGATTTTACTGTTGAGGCTTATAGTCACAGCATCTTCTGGAGTTGCTTTGGATATTCTCTGACCTCAAAAGGTGTCCTGTGGAGTGCAGACGAAGGAAAATGAATCTAAATGTATTACAATGTGAGATCGCCAGTTTTATGCGTCAGCTTGGGTGGGCTAGAATCCCCAGTTATTCAATTAAACACTAATCTACATGTTGCTGTGAAGGTGTTTGGTAGATGTGATTAAAGTCCCTAATCAGTTGACTTTAAGAAAGATTATATCAGATAATTTGAGTGGGGGGCATAATTCAGTCAGATGAAAAGCCTTAAAAGCAGAACTGAGTCTTTTCTAAAGAAGAAATTCTACCTGGGGACAGCAGCTTCAGCTCCTGCCTGAGACTTTCCAGCGTACACTTCCTGACTTTGGTGACTTTGGGTCCCGTGAACTTCATGTTTGTCTATTATAAGGAGTTGAACTGCATATCCCCCCAAAGATGTTGAAGCCCTCACTCCAAGTACCTGTGAATGTGACTTTATTTGGAAATAAGAGTTTCACAGATGATCAAGTTAAGATGAGGTAATTAGGGTGGGCCCTGATCCAATATGGGTATAATCTTTTTTATAAAAAGGGAAAATTTGGATACAAACATGCATAGAAGGAAGATGATATGAAGATACAGGAATAAGATGGTCACCTATAAGCCAAGAAACTGTGTGTGTGTCTGTGTGTCTGTGTGTGTGTGTTTGTGTGTGTGTGTGTATCTCCATATCCTACTGATTCTGTGGTTCTGTTTCTCTGGCAGAATCCTGACCGGTGCATAGTGTATGATATAACAGCACTGAGGGGGTTTGAGGGGAAAGAGGGGCTGACTAAAGTGACTTTGGAAAAAGTTATTTTAGCTAGAAACTGTGAGGCTAAATTCTGAAGGAAATAGGAAAACACATTGTACTTAGCTTGGTAAGTTTATTTCTTACAGATTAATGATTCTGAAACTCTTTATCTGTAGGTAGGGTTGAAAAATAAGTAAATGGATGGTAGATGATGGGAACTAGATTTCTCACTGTCAGAGAGGAAAGTTACAGATAGGCAGGCCAGAAAGGCTAAAATGAACTCTGTGCTCCTGGATTAAAGACCGTCAATATGCACTCAGGTTTAGCTTAATATATACAGATATACAAACAATTATAGAGATGTATGCATACACAGGTTAGTATACATATGTATGTTTCCTTTCTCTGATCATGGAGAGGACGCAAAAGCAGTGAAACTACAGTGGCATTGAGCATACACAGCATCCAGGTCTTCGTTTCCAATGCTGTCCTCCAACAAAAGGAACTAGGGCTGCATGGGAAAATGGCTCAATCTAAGACTTGGGCAGGAGATATACAAGATGAGACTGGAGTGTCTTACGGTATCAGAAAATAAGAAAATATTAAAAGGAAACAAAAAACTCCCAACCACTTTGATGGTAGTATTTCAAAGGGACACAGGAGCCAACCTGAAAGCACCCAATGGCCAAAGTTGGATAATTTGCGTGACAATAAAAAACATGGTATTGGACTATAACACCAAGTAAAAATAAATATATGTGGGTCCTTATTGTGATTTTAAATAACTGATTTAATAAAATAATGAAGAGACACATTTTCCTTTCAGAAGAATTCTAGTAGTATATGTAGCTACCCCTCACTCCAGAAAGTGAATTCCCTCCCCCTTTTCCAGAATGGATAGACTTAGCAATTTGTTTCCAAAGATTACAGATGTGAGTGGAGAAACCCGTCCAACATCACCTTAATCAAGCGATGAAGGGTACCATCAATGGTCACATCGTGTTGATATCATGTACCCCTGATATGACATGCTGAGAAGGGCACTTCACATTTGTGACCTTCCTTCCCAAATCTCATAACCCCAGTCCAATCATGAGCAAAACATCACACAAACTCATATTGAGAAACATTCCTACAAAATATCTGACGAGTCATTCTCACAAATGTTAAGGTCATGAAAACAAGGCAAGCCTGAGAAACTGTCACAGACCAGAAGAAACTGAGGCAACATAATTAAGTGTACTGTGATATCCTAGGACTCTGGAACAGGAAGAGGGCATTAGTAGAGAAACTGGTGAAACTCAAAGTCTGGCATTTTGGTGAATGTTGGTTTCTACATTTTGCCAAATGGACCATGGTTAGGTAAGTTATTAACAAATGGGGGAGCTGTGTGATGGGTATATGGAAACTCTCTGTACCATCTTTGCAACTTTTCTATAAATAAAAAATTATTCCAAAACAAAATGCTTTTTTTAAAGGCATTCTGGATCTAATACTTACCAGCTGTGTAACCTCAGATGAGTTATTTAATCTTTCAGTGCCTCAATCTCATGTTTTGTAAAATGAGGGGTTAATAGCAAAACTGCCCATAGGGTTGTTGAAAGGATTAAATGAATTAACATATGACTTGCTTAGAATAGTGCTTGGCAGAAGGTAAGTTGTTAATGAGTTTTGGCTCTGATTATGATAATTTCTTCTTTTAAACACAATTTAATTTCCATGGCTACTTGCTCAGTGTGAGATAAGTCACCCCATAGGCCAGTGTTCTCCAAAGTGGGGTGCAGCTGAGGTTGCATGGGACCCACTGAAGGGAAAAGGAGACAGTAGAACTTCTGTTTTTATACTGTACTTATTTCATCCTCTCTGTTTTCCTGTACATGCTGAAATGCATATCTTGATCAAGTAGATGAGGATATGATTTATAAATACATATATAAAGTCGGGTACACAACCATATTTATTGATATGGTAACGCCTGGGCACCTGTGCTGTGTTGTTGAGACAGGATACACTCTTTCATCTGTATGACCTTCTTTGGGCTCAAAGACGCAGCCACTTAGCCAGACTAATTTTGCATGAAGCCTGAATGCCTGTGCCATTTAAATCTGCATGAAAATATTTTAGTCCAGAAAGCTGAAAATGTTGAGGTTCATTCAATATATATTTACTACCCAGTGTTCCTTCAGAATGGATTGTTGCAATTTGTTCTATTACTGGTCAAAATCTCTCCACTTACTTCTGAGAATCGAAATTTTCCCTCTCACTCCTACTCGACCTTATTTATTAGTTCACAATAGCCTCTTCAAAGTTATTTTAGGCGCAGTACGTTTAAGAGTCTAAAAAGCATTTTGGGTCTAGATGGTGATATTTATAGCAAGATAGAAGGTATTTTCTGCGGCATGGGACAACATAATGACATTCATTTTAAGTTTTGTATGCATTCATTGCTTCACAATCGTTTATTGAAATGCTGGTTTTATGTTTTTTGTTTGTTTTTTTGTTTGTTTAAATCCCATGTTCTTAGAAACAGCCAGACCTAGGTTCAAATCCTTTCTTAATCCGTTGCATATCCTTGGACAATTTCTGTTTCAAAACTCCTTTACGTAAGTTCATTTGCTCATCAGAAAAATGAAGATAATGTTGGCCTTGCAGAGTTGTGGAAAGAGTAATAGTAATGCATGGAAAACACTTTATTAGTATCGTTGTTATTTTATTGTTATTGTAACAATTACTAGGATAGACCTAGAAAAACAAAGCTAGATGAGATACGGTTCTTTCTATAAGGAAAACACACATACACACCCCCTCTCTCTCTTTCTCACACACACACCTAAAAATATTATTGACACAATTGATTCACTTAAAAAAAGTGAAATAGCATAAGCAAACTTATAATGAAAAGTGTGACTCTCCCGGCCTAACTCTTCCAAGCCGCATTTCAGTTCCCCTAAGGAAACTTTTTTTTTTTTTGAGACAGAGTTTCGCTCTTGTTGCTCAGGCTGGAGCGCAATGGCACATTCTCGGCTCATGGCAACCTCTACCTCCTGGGTTCAAGCGATTCTCCTTTCTCAGCCTCCCAAGTAGCTGGGATTACAGGCATGTGCCACCATGCCTGGCTAATTTTTTGTATTTTTAGTAGAGATGAGGTTTCACCATGTTGGCCAGAATGGTCTCAATCTCTTGACCTCGTGATCCACCCGCCTCAGGCTCCCAAAGTACTGGGATTACAGGTGTGAGCCACTGCACCCGGCCCCCTAAGGAAACTTTTACTGGAAGTTCCTCTTTTTCGTTCTTCCGAGGCTTATTTCATAATCCAGAATAATATGCTTGTGTTCCTGTTTCCTAATTTCATCAGCTTTAGAACATTCTATGGACTTCTGGTTATAATAGAAGAGGATTTATGTCATGTGGCCTTGCACCCTCCTACCTTTTCTCTTCCTTATGTTTCAGAGTGATTTAAATAGTTACAACTTTAAAAAAAATGATTTAAAAAGTTGTAACCCATCAAGAAAAGCATTTACATTATTAAAAATCAGTTAATCATTGCCCCCTACAGGGAGGGACAATATGCTAGGATTCCATGTTTCTCTTTACAGGTCTAATGTCAGGACCTGTGGGTGAGTTGAAAGAGAGGAGGCACAGTAACTTCAAGGTCGAATGGTTTTTCTTTTCTTTCTAACCGTTGCTTAAAATCATGTCACATTTTACTTTGCCATGTATTTGGATTACTGCTTTCTCGTTCAGGATTTGGTCTTCCTGACATCTGTCGCCTTTTATCTCTTTTCTTTCTCTCTATTCTTCCTTCTTTCTTTCCTTTCTGGCAGAAAAAAGGTGGGCGGAGAATGTGCCTTGATTACAATCTCAGTTTACGGAGCCTTTCGAGTCTAGTGACAATTACAGAGTCCCTATCCATTTCCTACCTGAGTTCTCAAGTTCTCCTACCTGAGATTGGACCTGTTGCTCTCTCCTATGCAGCTGTCTTTCTGGGATTTTTCTGTACTTATTTCCTAGGTTGAACCCACCGTTTCTCGGATTTCAGTCTTTCTCTTTGTGGGTTGTTCTCATTCACTTTTGATGGAGTAGATCTCAAAGTAATTTGTTAAGAAAGTCAGAAGTGATTTTTTGAGGGCTTGTTTATCCAAAAATGTCTTTATTTAGGCCAATCACATTTGATTGACAGCTTGTTTGGCTATACAATTTTATCTTCAAGAAATTATTTTCCCACCAGTTTATACTCACATCCTATGTTGCTTATGAGAAGTCTGATGTCAGCATATTTCTTGTCTCGTAAGTTACTCTGACCCTCGCTCAACATTATGGAAGCTTTTTGTATTTCCTTATTCTTGATATCATGTACTTAGTTGCGGAGCTTTCAAAATTTTTATTTTACTGGACAAAAATCATTCTCTGATGACATCTAACTTTTATTTAGGGGACATTTTTCTAATATTTTATTTTTTATTTTTTTTAAATTCAAGTTCCAGGATATATGTGCAGGATCTAATATTTTAAATATGTCCCTTCTCGCCGCTTTCTTAATTTCTCTGTAATACCTATTGATTGGATAATAGGCCTCCTATATTGATACATACTCTGTTTCTGCATTTCATCTTTTATGTCATACTTCTCATCCATTTGTGTTTTGGCTTCCTGTTATGAAAACTCACTTATACTTTTACCTTTAGCCCTTTTATTAGAATTTTAATTTATCTTTCTAAAATTTCAAACCTTTTAGCAGGGGTTGATGGCTCACCACCTGTAATCCCAGCACTTTGGAAGGCCAAGGTGGGCGGATTGCTTGAGCCCAGAGTTGAAGATCATGCTGGGCCACATGGTGAAATCTCATCTCTACAAAACAATACAAAAAATTAGCCAGGTCTGGTGGTGCATGACTGTAGTCTCAGCTACTTGGGAGGCTGAGATGGGAAGATCACCTGAGACTGTGAGGTTGAGGCTGCAGTGAGCCAAGATCCTGCCACTGTACTCCAGCATGGGTGGCAGAGTGAGACCCTGTCTTAAAATAAAAATAAAATAAAATAAAACTTCAAACCTTCTTGTTTTTTGACTGTTCGTAAAGGGTAGCATAACTTTTAAGTATATATATTTTTATATCTTTCTGTAGATATTAGATTTTATCTTCTGTTATTATTAGCTTTCTTACTTGCTTGTGATATAAGACAATTTCTCTTCCCTGAATTATCTCTGTTTCTCCAAACCAAGTTTTCTTTTAGCTTTGTTAGTTTTCCATTTTTTCTTAATGTTGTTAATTTTCACAGAGGCATTCCTATTGAGTGTTCAAACTTTCTAATATGCTTCCAATACAATCTGTTTCTGCTCAATGAGTCTGCCTTAGTTCTGGGCCAGGAAGAACTCTGATTATTTTGTCCATATTTATCCTACCTCATGAAGCAATTATGATAAAGAGGCAGATCTAAATAGTTTGAGAATGCCTGCAAGGCCGTTCTTAACGTTATTCTTGATGCCGCGCTACAAAACTGTACACGTTCAGGCCAGCTAGAAGAAAACCTAGCCTGAATTACTCAGAGATGTTTCAAAATACGATTCTATTATTTTCCATTGCTATGAGGAACTTACCTGAGCTATGAAAACATTGCAGGTGAAGCCCACTGGAGATTGAACAGATAAGAATAAGTTCTATTCATGTGGTGCCTCTAACACACTTACACTCTCTCTAGTGTTTTGTGTGGGACAGATATGGCTCCCACAGTCTTACATTTGCATTCATTACTTGATAGGCAATGATCTAACTGAAGTGCTATTATTATTTTCTTTGATAGGAAAATGGAAAAACTCTAGCCCCAAATCCTAATCAGAATGAGATTTATCAAGAAGAAAAGTTGTCATGAACTTTGTATTCCTAATGAGAAAGCATGAGAAGATCTATTTTTATACTCATACATTTATGATGTAAGTGGCTTAAAATTCAATGGAAACACATCAAAAGGCAATAATAGCACTTCTGTTAGATCATTGCCAGATTCAAAAGGGAAATAAAGTTTTATAAATCTGTTTTACGTTCAAATCAGCAGAAAGAGGTACTGAAATCAGGTTTCCTTTTGGAATTGCTTTACTGGTGTCAACACGTCATATAATTTCTTCAGAAAAAAAGCAATTTGGTCTGAGAACCCCTGCAAGTCTCTAGAACACTCATCCTAGTATGCTACTGTAAGTTTTTAATAAGTTTAGATGTTCTCACAGATCGTGACATACCTTTGTATTATGAGCAAACAGTATCTGTGTCTTTAGAATCAGCCTGAAAGGGAAATACGTGGGCTCTTTGAACACACACTGGCAATAGCTGAGGTCAGGGACCTACAGGGACTTTCAGCCCAGCGCCTTGTAGGATTTCACTAACTTTTACATTATATTGGAGGAAGAGACTAAGAGGGAAAAATAGAAGTTATCTTATTTTGCTTACTTTATTTTATTTTCCTGTCTGGTGACTCCCAGACAGTAAGGCTACTTATGAAGGAGTTCACCTTTATCTCCATTTGCTGCAGAGGTCTCAAGGGACCAAGTTAAGTCACCCAAAGCCCTACAGCTAGGGAGTAGCATTGTAGGAATTCCAACATATACACCACATTACACATGGAGACATGGTGTATTGGGATGTGGCCACGGGGCCTGGTTATTCGAGGGTAAGGGTGATGGTAACCAGGCAAGGGAACCCTGAAGAGGCTTGAAGGAGATTTAGAGAACAGTCCATTTTCCTTTTGTCCAAGCCCAGACCTCATCTGGACTCCAGCTCGTTTGTCAGGGCTGCAGAGCTGTACTTCTCTTACATGACTCCCTGGTTGATGCTTTCTGGGTGAACGATGAGGTGAGGTGTATCGATGTTTCCCTGAACTGCGTTGCCTCTGCAATCATTAACATGGCCCTTTATCTCCTCTCTTGTCATCCCATCTTCTCACCTTTGAAGCCAGTTGTGAAAGAGATAAAGTCCCAAGCACTGCATCTCAATCCTAGGTCTTCCCCAGCACGTGTCAGCGTCGATTTAGTGCAAAGGTGCCCCGCTTTCTACCTTCTCTGGGAGCTGGGTCTGGGCCACACGGGCCCCCCACATCTAGTGTAACCTCTGCAGTCTTTGCCCCAGGCCTGCCAGAGAGCTCTTTGGTCCCTCGCCTTGACCGGGTCCCTTTCACACTCAAAGGCTTTGCAGTTCTTCACTGACTCCAGAACAAGGTGTGCATTTCTTGCTGTGGACACCTCAGGACACCTCCAGGAGAGTCTCTCTGTCTTTCCTGACCTAGCTCCTATGCCTCCTCCAGGAGTCAAAGACAAAGCTTCACCACTCCCTGAACGCACTGTTCTCCTGCACCGGGTCTCTGCTCCTGTGTTTCCTACCCAGGACACCCTAGCTTTCCCTCTCTGCAATCTAAATGCTGTTTCTTTTCAGGTCTGGATCCAATGCCAGCACCTCCATCCAGTCTTCCCTAGCCTCACAGATGGGGCTCCCTGTGACAATATGAAGGTTTATGCAGCCCTGAGAATGAGCCATGTACCCTTCTGAATACTTTACCTGGGTGACTTCATTTCCTCTTCCCAGCTGGCGAGGCAGGGACTAGTCTCAGGTGACGAAACTGAGGCTTTAAAAAGTCAGCTTCCCTGAGGATCTGACCAAAGAGTGCTGAGCTGGGATGGGCACCTACGTGTGCCTGGGCTCACAGCCCTGGCTTTCCACCACTCTGGGATGCTGCAAGACCCTTAGTGATTCATGTCACTGGCTGTCGATCCCACTATAAAAGCCTCTGACATCCTGGTAAGCAGGAGACTGGCCCAGCTCACCTTTGTTCTCCCAGCTGATTCTAGTATGGATTGGGAGTGGAATAAAAGTTAGAAGAAAAGGTGGGGTTCTTCTACATGGAAGGACAGAAGCATTTGTGACAGGGCTCCCCCTGTGGCCTGCTGTGCTGTAGGGATTTTTCCCTCCCTCCTTCTCCCTTGCCCCAGGGCCTCCTGTCCCTCACCACTTGAGCCCCCTACCACTGTCCAGCAGCCATAGTGCTCAGGGGACCTGCAGCCCTCTTCCCGCTTCTCTTCTTCCATCCAAGCTGCCTTGAACGCCTCACTTCCATGTGTCTTTCCTTGTCTGAGCTCCTCTGGGTTGGAATATTTGTCTTCCCTCTTTGGAACTGTGAGTTAGAAATGAAGCCCAGCCTTCTTGCCTTAGCTGAGTGGAACCAGCTCCTCTATCTCCGCTCTCTGATGCTTCCAGCACTCGCAGTCAGTCCTATGTCCAGGCTCTGAATCACGGGCTGCCAGGTAATTGATCCGTTCCTCCATTAGCACATATTTATCAAGGTCTTCTATTGTGTGGCACCTGGTAGGGCTGCAATGAATGAAGAGTCATAGTCCCTGCCTGCATAGGTCCCTGCAGTCTAGTGTAATGGACTATAATTGGTGAGTGGGTGTCATTCTGTCTCCTCACGTAGACTGCCGATTCCTTGCTGGCAGGAACCTATTTTCTGGTTCTTTTGGGGTCTCCACGTGGCTTAATACAGCACTGGCCATAACATACAACCAGTAGCAACAGATAATGTATAGTGAGTTATAAAACATTTATACTTTAAGAAGTATTTTTCACATATATAATCGTATTTTTTAACTGAATCCTTAGTCTCATGGAGTGGGGAGGATATAACTGAAGAATGTGGGTTCTGGGTAGCTTAATGATCTTATACTTCTTAAAATCCATATTCAGTAAATGTTGTTCAGCCTTTACTAAGTGAGGATAGGGGAAACTGTCTTTTTGTTTTTGTTTTGTTTTTGTTTTTGGGTTTTTGTTTTTTTGTTTTTTTTTTTGTCCAGAGCAAGGGATTTGTATGCACTGACTCTTATATGATATTAGAAATGTTAATTTTTATAAAACATGTACGTGTTTAAAAAGAGTCGTGTAGAAGGACTTAGAATGAAGAAAAACTGTGTCTCTATTCTTTCTTACCCCTGACATGGTTAATTTCATGTGTTAACTTGATAGGGTCAAGGGATGTCCAGGTTTTTGGCTAAATACCATTTCTGGGCATGTCTGTGAGGGTGTTTCTGGATGACATTAGAATTTGAATTGGTGGGCTAAAAACAGTAGGCACCACCTACATCACCTGTAGAACAAAAAGGCAGAGGAAAGGAGAATTCACTCTCTGCTCCAGTTGGGACCTCAGTTTTCTTCTGACCTTGGACATAAACGCTCCTGGTTCTCAAGTCTTAGGTCCTGAACTCACACCATTGGTTCTCCTGATTCTCAGGCTTTCAGATTCAGACTGGAGCTTCACCACCAGCCTTCCTGGGCCTCAAGCTTGCAGACGGCAGATGGTGAGACTTTTCAGCGTCCATAATTTTGTCCGCCAATTCCTTTTTGTAAATCTCTTTACATATATATATATATCTCCTGTTAGTTCTGTTTCTCTGGACAACCCAGAATAATATACCCCCATTCTACTTCCCAGAGAGAACCAATTTTAACTTCCTAATGTTGTTTCTTTGAGAGAAATATAAATAATTGTGGGCAGAGGACAGACTATAGTAGATTACAAATGTGGCCACAGAGTTCTCCTAACTGGTTTCGTTTACCACTTGGCAGCATGGCTTTGCTGCTCCTCCTCCCCCATCAGGAGGCAGAATTTCCCCAACCTTTGAATCCAGGCTGACCTTCTGACCTCCTCTGTTCAGTAGCATAACGAAGAAGCAACATTTTATAAAGTTGGAGGTTAGGCCTTAAGAAGCCTTGTAGCTTCTGCTTTTGACCTTTCGGGACGCTGTCCTGAGACTGTCATTTAAGGAAGCTGTTCTAGCCTACAGAAGAATGAGGGCCACATAGAGGAGAAGTGATATGTTTCAGCCATCAGCCAGCATCAACCACCAGATGTGCTAATGAGACCCGCTTGGAATGTCCAGACCAGCCATGTCGCCAGCCAAATGCTGCGTATGGTTGAGCCCAAGCAAAATCAACAGCGAAGGAGGAGCTGCCCAGTTAACCCACAAAATGATGAGAAATAACATAGCTGTTTTAAGATACGAAGTTGTTTTTTTTTTTTCATTTAGTTTAGGCATTGTTTAAATAATTTCTCTCTATGAAGATTTAGTTCATTGCCTTACCCTGTTCTGCCACATACCCTTATTTTGTAACACCAGTCTTGATTTCCCCATTCATCATCTTTGCCACCTTGAAATAGTTAAGCTTACATTTCTTGTTCCATGAATAATCATATCTGTCGACTCTCCACTTTCTAAGATGAAAACGTTGTTGTGCCCTTCCTTCTTTCTACCTGTGCCATCCTCTTTTACGTTGCAGTTTCTTGGGGTTTTACATTTTCTTTCCTGCTTAAGGAAGCTTTTAACTGAAGTATAATTACACTTTTAAAAAAAGTACAAAAACTGTAAGTGTAAAGCTTAATCAGTTTTTGCCAAGTGACCACACCTCTGCAATCAGTACCTAGCTCTAGAAATAGAACTTTATCCCCACTCAGAAGTCCCCTAGTTTCCTTCCCACTTTCTACTTTCTACCAAATGTCACCATTATCCTGACTTCTAAGACTACAAGTAAGTTTAGCCTGCTTTTGAATTTTATTTAAATAATGATTATACGTTATGTTCTCTTTGGCAGCTGGCTTCTTTTGTTCAACATTATATTTATAAGATTTGTCACTATTGTTAACATTCTCAGATGTCATTCCTTCTTATTGATGTACAGTATTTCATTGTGTGAAAAGTTTATACTTTAATTATCCAATCTAATGTTGTTGGATGCCTAGGTCTTTCCAATATTTAGACATTAGCAATAGTACTAAAATAGCATTGCTATGCATATTTTTTGATGAACTTATGTATATATTTCTGTTGAATATATACCTAGAAGTAGAAGTACTAGGTCATAGGGTGGGTGTATGTTCAGCTTTACTAGATAGCGTTAAATAGTTTTCCAAAGTGGTTGTACTGATTTGCACTCCACCCAGCAGGGTGTGAGAGTTGTACTTGCCTTTCATCTTTGCCATCATTTGATATAATTTGATTTTTTGTTATAGTATTGTGGTGGGTGGGTAGTGGTATAAAACTGTGTTTTCAATTTGCGTATATCTGATAGTCTGATTTTTTTATGCTCCTTTAATGGAGTCATCTAAAATTGTTCACATTTTGTTTGTTTGTGCTGACATATGAAGTAAGCAGCGTTTTATATATGTGACCTTGTATTCAGTGACCATGCTAAATTTACTTAAAAAGTCTGAAATTTGCCTTTGGATATTTTTAGATTTTTATGTCCATAATCATATCGTTTGTGAATAAAGTAGTAGTATTTTTTTCTTCATAATCCTTATGATTTATTTTCTTGCCTCAATGCATTGGCTAGAACCAGTGCAATGATGAATGAAAGAGAAGATTCTCTCATCCTTTCATCCTTGACCCATTTCTCAACATTTTACCATGAAGCAAAGTGTTTGCTATGGATTTTTGCATAGATGCTCTTCAGCAGACTGAAGTTTACCTTTATTCCCAGTGTAAAACTGAGTTATTATCAATTGCTTTTTTGTATCTGTTGAATTGCCATAGAGTCCACCCCTCTATTTCTGTTGTTAATGTAGTGAATCAAATGAGTTGATTTGCAAGTATTAAACCACCTTTGAATTACTAGAATAATCCCTACTTGATTGTGATGTATAATCTTTTTTGTATATCACTGGGTTTGATTTATGAATACTTTGTTTAAAATTTATGCCTTTTTGTTCATGAAAGAGATTGGCTTGTGGGAATCCCAGGAGCCTAAATGTGGTTACTTTTATCTGGAGAAATTTTGCATACCAGGGATATTTCAGCCCCCTTTAAGAGTCCTCACTCATCTCCACTAAAAATACAAAAATCATGCAGGTGTGGTGGTGCGTGCCTGTCATCCCAGCTACTCCGGAGGCTGAGGCAGGAGAATTGCTTGAACGCAGGAGGTGGAGCTTGCAGTGAGCCGAGATTGTGCCACTGTACTTCAGCCTGGGCAACAGAAGAAAAGCAAAAACAAAAACAAAAGAAGTCCTAGCTCAGTGGTGCGTGACTCTCAGATATAGCTCACTTACTTTTCCATGGGTCGGGGTTTAGTCTTCAGAAGGCAGAGCTGTTATCAACTTTTGCCTGTGGGTGAATCATGCCTTTGCATCATCATCATGTCTCTCTTATTTTTTTTTTGTAACAGGCAAACTTATATGTACAAAGTAAACATGCAAAGGGACAAAATTAGCCAACTAGAAATTGTGCTTGCATACCTGCAATTTTCCCACATTTTGACTATGCTTTGTGCTTGCGTCAAACACCAGTTTAAAAATGAAAGTCACCATGCTCAACGTAGTGTCTCATGGAAGGCCACACAGCACACATAGTCCTCAACTTTTCTCCTCCCCCAGTTTATCCATATAACCTACAAGTATGTATTGCACTGTTCTCCCAAGCTTGTATATTTGTTTTAATCTAATTTCTTAAGAGAACATTCCAAACATGATGAAACATTCCGGCTATATGAATCCAAGTAGTACACAAACAAAGGAAAGCTTTAAAGTATTGCAGAGAAGCTTGGAGTTATGATTTAAAAAGAGACTAGTAAACGCGGGATAGTCAAGAAACAAAAGATCCCATGTTGCATGCGGCCAGAGACAGCAATGAAAATAAAAGCAAGGAGAGATGATCACATCCCAGTTATCATCTATGCTAATTGGGACTGGGAAGTGTTCGCCAAGGATTGGAGCTGCAGACTCCAGTTCTCAGAGCAGCAGGATGGCACTTGGTATCTGGCCACCTTTGGAGGTGCACATACAGCTTCTTTATGAAAGGAAGGAACTGGACGACAACAAAGGTAGGGTTCTATTTTAAGCCAGAGCAAAAGAAAGAAATGAGGCAATGAGCCACAACCTTCCACCTCTGGGGTCACCACATCTCAGCCTGAGAATGACGTTGTCCCTCCTTACTACCTCTTCTCCAGGACTCAGAAGCTACAGCATTTGACCACAGCAAACACACTTAAATGTTTTGTCTATGATTACAATATTATTTATTTATAGAAAACAAAAAATGGCAGTAGCATTTATGTGTGTGTTTATTTACTTTTCTTATTACAGTTCGGTAAATTTTTTATGAGATTGTGTAGGTTTCAAGCGTTTTCTCCAATCCTAGCCTCGCTGTACGTCCTGTTCTTTTTTTTACGCACAATTCCATTGCTTAGTGGTTTTAGAACCATACACTGCGTGAAGGATGAAATGTCTTTAAACTGATCACTGCTCACTCCTCTGTGTTTGGCACACTTTTCCTTTTCCTTTCTCTTTTCTCCCTCCTTTTCCTCCTTCATTTCTCTTTTTTTGGCTTTTGGTTTTTGGAGATTTCCCTCACTTTCTTGTGATCCCAGCAAGGCATTTAAAGTTACATTTGTTGTAATTTATGCAGGATTCAGTTTTTAGCAGCAGGACCTTTGAGAATTTTTAATCTCCTATACTCCCAGAAGTGAAAGTCTCTCTCCACCTTTCTCTTGCATAAATTTGTGGAAATCTCTCATCCATTGATGGTCTGTTCTGATTCTCTTCATTGTCGTTGACTTTGTCCCTTTTCATTCCTTCAGTTTTCATCTTAATGTAGTCTCTGGAGGGAGGAGAGATAAATGTATGTGTGTTCACACATTACTCAGAACCACAAACCAGAACTGGTTTTTCAAACTTAAGATTTAAATATGCTCCACTTTGTTCATTAAAGGTTTTAATTGTGCGCAAAAAAATGACACATTAAAAATAAAATATTAAACTGAGCTCTAAGGAAAAAAAATGATCAGTTAATGAATTGCACAGTAGTGAAAAAAATGTAAATTTCAGAAAGCAATTTGCAGATTTTTAAAGCTTTTTTTTTTTTTTTTCAAAAGTTAGTCTGATTTGTTGTATGTAGGGGCCACTGTCTACATATTTATTTATTTTTATTTGTTTAAATCAATAATGTCAGAAGGTAGCACTTTATCTTGAGATGATCTTTAGGCTTTTGTGACATTAATCAATCTTATCCACTGAAGACAGGGGTTACTCACATGGTTATGGCAACAAAGCCTTTTTGCTCTTTTCTCATTTCAGTGTGTGAAGAGTCCATGTTCTGAGCAGTATACTTGTCAGTTGATAATAATACCTATGCATTCATTTCAGATGAACATTTAGAAATTCTCTTTCAAGTATGTCAACAAAATTAAGATTTTTCCACTAGCAGTATTTGTATAATTCAGCTCTGTAGAAAGATCGTGGTTAAAGGAATCTCCAGAATAATTAAACTAGCTTGTTTCTGCAACATACCTTGGCAGTAATAGTTGTTACTGTGTTCGCCCCTGAGTATCAAAGGTACTTCCTTACAGTAGCCCAAATTATTTTCAGGGCAACAGCTGTCCTACAGAAATTGAGAGGTAATAAATCAATGGCACGCTCTTCCTTTTCAGAATCTAAAGGCTTTGTTTGTTATATTCTTCAAGCCCAAACCTACTAACAGAAAAGAAGGACCAACGCCGATGCTTAACTACTAACTCTCTCTCTCTCTTTCTCACACACACATGCACACACACCCACACTTGGAACTGTGAATTTAGGCTGCATTGTCACAAGGATGAGATACGTGGTTGGTGTCATTTCATCAATCCATGCTCTGCTAAGGACCTTGGGCTGTTCTTGCTACTAAAATCTTTGAAGTTGCCTATTTCTGCCTCTTGTCCACCTGGTTTCTTCAGTCTTTCTTTCAGTCATTTGATCTTCCTTTCCCTACCTAGTTATCTATTCTTTGTTAACTATGCTAATGTCATTCACCTTATGATACAAGGTGTTTGTGGGCCACGGGCCACCAGTGATATTGTAAGTGATGTCAGTTACATCAGTCACATCTGCTTAGCTCTGTAAGCTGGAATTGTATTAAATAGTACCAAGAGCACACTTTATTACTGTTAGTATTCAGAACCATAAAAGAAATGATCTGACACAGCAAAATCAAATATCACTCCGCTTTGATTTCATTTTCACGGTTCGAACAGGAATCAGATTCTGCACAAGAAACTTACCAGAAACAGACAGAACAACAACTGGTCAAGCCACAAATTCCCCTCCTTTGCCTCACCAGAGTAGAGGGTCTGTACTCATTTGACTAAATGATCTCTACTTTCCTCTGGTTTATGTTACCTCTTTAAATTTCGAAATACTTTTACTTCTGAGACATTTCAACGTAAGTGAAATAATATAATAAAATCAATGCACGGCTGGGCACAGTGGCTCACTCCTATAATCCCAGGACTTTGGGAGGATCATCTGAGGTCAGGAGTTTGAGACCAGCCTGACCAACATGGTAAAACCCCTTCTCTACTAAAAATGCAAAATTAGCTGGGCATGGTGGCGTATCCCCTAGCTACTTGGGAGGCTGAGGCAGGAGAATCGCTTGAACCCAGGAAGCAGAGGTTGCAGTGAGCTGAGATCGTGCCTTTACCCTCCAGCCTGGGCAACAAGAGCGTCAAACAAAAACAAAACAAGACAAAAAAACAAAACCAAGACACTACATGGAACTGAGTTCAGGAGCTGTAACAGAACAATGAAAAATAGTAGTTTAAAAGTTAAATTTTTTGACCATAACAAGAAGTTGGGAGGTAGGCAGTGCGCAGCCAATGTGGTATCTCGGAGCGGCCTCTGGGACCAGGCTACTGCTTCTCAGTGCTTCCCCACCGTCAGCATCACCGAAGGCAGCTTCTATCCCCATGGTCTCAAGAAGGCTGTGCCACTGTCAGGGAGGAAGCAGACAGGAAGGAGGCCTTCTCCATATAGAAAACATGGTAGTTGTTGTTTTAGTGCATCAGGAAGCACAGTCAAGGGATTTGGCCTACATCTCTTTGGCCAGAACTATGTGATATGGCCCCTCCAGACTCCAAGAAACTTTGGAAAAGTGACATTACCAATCTCATCAAAATTGGGTTTTGTTAACAAAAAAGAGAGAGCAGATATTGGACAAACAACTCACGAATGTCTGCAGTTGCCTACTACCAGGGTTTAATAGATGTTAACATTTTGCGAATTTGCTTCAGAGCCTTTGTCTTGTTTTGTTTCTTTGAATTAGGATCTCACTGTGTTGCCCAGGCTGGACTCAAACTCCTGGGCTCAAGTGACCCTCTCTCCTTAGCCTTCTGAGTAGCTGGGATTGAATTACCGGCATGTACCACAATGCCAGCACAAACACTTGTTTTCTTTTAAAGATATGAAACATTACAAATAAAGCTAAAGATGTATCTCCATCTCTTTTTTCTCTCTTCCACCTCACAGGTAACTATTAACCTGAAGTTGGTGTGCATAACTCCCCAGATAATAGTTTTATACTTTGACTACATATATAAATTTGATTTCTGATGATGTCAGGCTAGATAAATCAAGCCCATCCTCATGATAACTATACCTAAATTCTACCTAAACTATACATGCAGAAATATACTTTTTTCTAAACTATATTTAAAGTCTTACCAAAATGTTCTAGAACTGACAAGGTCATAAAGAGCTAGCAGGCCAGAATTTAAGGAGCAATAGGAACCAGAGAGGCTAGCTGAACACCAGCTGCACTGGGCACTGAGGCAACCTAAACTGCAGTGTCCTGGGGTTAAGTTAGGGGCAGATTGACTTCTGGTTTACCTTACCCTGGGGGTGTAGTCTTCTAGGATCAGCCTCATATGTAAGAGGGCCTCCTATTAGATTCCTAGTCTCCGGTTAGGCCCTGGACCATTATTTGTTTTTTACCCTTAGGAAAGCTGAAGTCAAGTTTGCCTATATCAACAAAAGCCCTCAGGGCAAAAGCAGTTTCAATGCTCTGATGTCCTGCTTGCACAGATGGGCTATCGGTAAAGGCAAGGCCAGTTAACACTAGAGAAGCTATTAACATTCACAATTTCTCAGGCATGTTTCTCCTTAACCTTATGATTTTCTTCCTTCTACGTTTTTAAAATGTATTGTTTTTCTTTCTCTAATATCTTACCTCATTGATTTTTTGAAATCATTGTAGTTTTTTAAAGATATGGATTTCTTTTCTATAAGTACTACTTTATTTACATTCCCAATGTTTTAATATATGGTGTTTTATGATTTATTGATAAAACATTTCTAGTTTGTTGACCCAAAAATTATATATAAATATACATATTTTTATAAACGTATTTATTGAAATATATGATACAATCAGAAAAGTACATAATCATAGAAGAATAGCTGTATAAATATTCACAAAATGAACATATCCATGTAAACACCATCCATATCAGGAAACAGAGCAAAAATCTGACAGTCTTTGTCTTTTAATTGAATTGTTTAGTCCATTTACATTTAAAGAAATTTTTGATGTGTATAGATTTGAGTTAACCATGTTATTTTCCATTAGTTCTTTGTATCCTAATTCCTCCTTGGTTTCTTTGTAAATAACAAATATTTTATATTATATTTCCCTCCTATAATAACTTTTTAGTTATACAGCCTTGCATTATTCTTTTGGAAAATACAATAGACATCCTTGACTTGTTATAGTCTAGCTTATTTTAACAGTTTTACCACTTCCCAAGAAATGCAAGGAGCCTAGAATGATTTAACTACATTTACCTCCCTCTTGCCCTTTGTGATATTGTTACCGTATATTTTACTTCTACATATGTATAAACTCCACAAGACTGGGTTTTAAATACTCAATGTTATTTCTACTTATCTACATATTTGCTCTTTCAGTTGCTTTTCATTTCTTCTTATAGTCCCATGTTTCTACCTAGGATCTTTAACTTATCAATTATAGCTTATTTATTTATTTGTTTATTGAGATGGAGTTTCTCTTTGTTGCCCAGGCTGGAGTGCAGTGATGCAATCTCGGCTCACTGCAACCTCCACCTCCTGGGTTGAAGCGATTCTCCTGCCTCAACCTCCTGAGTAGCTGGGATTACAGGGGTGCACCACCTCCCAGGTAATTTTTGTATTTTTAGTAGAGACAGGGTTTCACCCATGTTAGTCAGGCTGATCTCAAACTTTTGACCTCAGGTGATCCGCCCACCTCGGCCTCCTAAAGTGCTGGGATTACAGGTGTGTGTCACCTGTTTTAAAGTCTTTGCATCTTAACACCAATATTTGAATTACCTGTGGGTTTGCCTCTATTGTTTGTTTTTCCTCCGAGTTATTGGCCTACTAATACTTTGTTGTACGCCACTGTAGACATTTTGAAAAGTTTAAAAAAGTTTCCAGAATGTTATGTTTAACATAATGAGTCCCTTCTTCCTCTCTTAGGCAGATAAGGCAAGGAGCTAATCATCTGAATCCAGTTATGCTTTGAACTGGTCAGGGATGAGTTGAAGTTTTTCTAAGACTTGTTCCGTACTCCCAAGCTTTTGATTTGCGAGCCTGATAGGTTTCTGCCTTTTCATTCCTGAAAAACTGCAGGAGATTCAGCTCCACCACTCCTCAAAATCTGGCATATATATTGAGAAAGAGGTTGACTGTGTATTTGAGGTAGGCCCACTCTCCAGCGGGACTTTGTCTCATATGGACTGGGAGACTAACAGAGATTTCATTCTGGTTTTGGAAGCCCTTGGCCTAGCTCCTTGGCTTTCTGTGAGTTAACCAGGACTCAATAAATGTTCCATGGAGAAAACCAGTCACATGTTTGGGGCTTGGACATCTAGCATCACATGACTTCCCAAATCCAGTAGATTTCCTCTGCGTGGGCCAAGCCCAATCCTCAGTCCAAACACAAAAGAGGAGAAAGCTGCAGGCAATTTTCAACTCATTCAAAAGGGCTTTTTAAAAAAGTCCTTCTGAAAATCAGAATAATCTAGTCATCATGGCTTCCATTACTTGCTCATATCTTAAAAATACGTTTTTGTAATTGACCCAGGTTTTCTAGTTGTTGAAGTGAGAACATGGGGCTGCCACTACCTGCTACTTTCTGCCCGGGAGCAAAAGTTGACTACCCTAACAATTTAAAATATACAACATGCATACTAAAAAATCTAAAATTAGTCAATGTCAGTTCTCTTCCTTTGAATGTTACAACAACTTTAGAGGAGTAAGATTAACATTAAAAACTATAGGAATGGCAAATACACAAGCAGCCACTACCCGTAGGACTGAGGCAGGTTCACATCTAGAAAACGGCCTTCTCCAGGGGTGAGAGTCAGATTTTACTGAAGGAGGTGTGGTTGAGGCCCCCTGCCTGGTGGAGAAGTCTGCTTAGGTCCCACAGTCTGGGGCTGGTAGACAGGCAAACTCCCTGCTAGAATGCTGGCAGCACCACCAGCTGACCATCTGTTAGACTGCTAGGGATGAACTTTCTTAGACCCACCCACTGTGTTGCAGTGGAAGTCACTGGGAAGCCACCTGCTGGGTTGCCCGTAGAACTTGCTGGAGACTGTGCACTACGTGTCTCTTACATGCCACTGCCAGGAACAGGCCCCTCACCTGCAAACTGCCCAGTGGCCGCCACAGGAGCCAGAAGAGTAAAGCAACAGAACCAGAAAGAGAAGCTCCTTCCTTCTGCTGATCCTTCCAGGGCCTTCTACTGTCAGGGACTAACATTGCACCAGCTGGGGTCCCGCTCTGCATCCCAAAGGAGGGCACAGAAGTATGGATTAAAAGCCGAGAGGACTACATGGATAATTGGCACAGATTTTCTTTTGCTCACCCCTGCCACTTGCACCCCATCCTCCCTGTGTTCATAGTTTGATTTCTAAAGTACATCCTTTAGTAATTATTTTAGCAAGGGCACGGAATAAATTTTCTCAGCTTTGTTCATCCCAAATTGTCTTTGTTTTACCCTCCTCCTTGAATAATACTAATTTAGCTGGGTATTAAATTCTACACTGGCTAGTTATTTTCCTATGTACTACAAAAATATTATTTCATGTCTTCTTTAGCTGTTATTAAGATTTTTGCTCTTAGTTTAATTATTTGTAGGCAATCTGACTCTTGATTTAAAGGTTTTCTCTCTGTTTTTTTCTGGTCTAGAGTTTCTTATCAGTGTTCCATGTTTTTTATCTTATTTGAGAATCTCTGTTTCTTCAATCTGTAGAGTCATTTTCAGAAAATTTCTAATTCACTCTGTTTTGTCTTCCTGGAACTCCTGCTATCTGCATTTCAATGCTTTTAATTCTTTTCTCTATGTATTTTATGAATATTTTCGCCTAACTTTCTATGCTGAATTCTGTGCAGATTACTCACTTCCTCTTGTCCACTATTTTCTCTACAGCTATGTTTAATCAGCTATTAAACTCATTCTTTGAAGGTTTGTTTTTTCATTTGTAAACGGTTTATTTGCTTATTTTTCAAATCTGCCTGTTCTTGTCAAGTCTTTTCTACTGATGTACAAATTTTCTTATAAGCATTCTTATAATGTTTTCTTTTGGATCGTTTTATTATCAGAATTTACTTTAGTTCTAAGCCCATTCTAAGTTCTGTATCCTAAGTATTTTAGTTCTAAGCCCATTTAGTTGTAAGCCCAGTTCTAAATTCATCATTGTATTTTACTGTATATTTGGCAATACTTAAGGGTTGTTTCCTTGTGAGTTTTTACATTTTGGATTGGATGTATATTCAGCATGTTGCTTTCTGGAGAATGCCATGCAACCTTGGTTGAGGAAATAACCCTTCATAATGATTTTGTGTTTACTCATGCTAGGTAATATAAATTTGTATCTTTAATAGCATAGGCCAGAGATTTTTGATGTCTCAGTGGTATCAGTCTGGGTTTAATCAGGAGACAGAAAGTGTAGCAGGAGTGGCTGAGAGAAACGGAACTCTTGAACACCAAACTGGGAAGGAGTAAGTTTATTATTATTATTATTATTACTGCCGGGAGCTGGGTGATAATTCGTTTAAATGACCCAGCTCAGCTAACAAAGAGAAGCTCTGTCTTTATATAGGCTCACACTCTAGATATTACACATGAAAGGATCTTAGGTTTACAGCCTTAGAAATCATACATGAAAGGATCTTGGGTTTACAGTTTTAGAAACCACATATGAAACGGTTTTGGGTTTACACTTTTAGGAATTACATGTGAAAGGTCTCTGGTCTCCGGATGGAGGAGTAGGGTGGGGGTTTGATCTTGTTTAAGTAAAAACAATGTCTTCCGGAGAAACTCCCCCATACCATGCCTGCTATTTACAGGAAGGTGATTCAGGAGGCACCAGTCTGCAAGCCTTTTCTTCTATTGAAATGCACTGTGGAAGTCAAGGGGGAGGTGATCCTAGATGCCTGGGTCTCCTTCCTCAAAACCACACATAATAATTTAAATAAGTTTACTATAAGGCATTATTAAACTATGATAACAGAGCAACTAAAAAGATGTAAAGGGAATGCTACATTGGGACTCTAGGGCTGAGGGAGAATACCCAAGGAAGGGCACATTTGGAAAGGATGGGGCCTCCTGAGGCTGGGGTTCAAACCTCATTGGCAAAGATGTGGCTGCAGCTCACAGGAGGTAGAGGAGCTTGCCACAGCCCATCCACAGTCGCTGGGCAAACAGGAAACAACCTCCCAGGTACAGCCACACCAAAGTGTGAAGTCTGGACCATGGAAAGGTGGTCACAGGCCTGGCCAGAACGGGGAGGTCACTGGGGGACTGTGCAGAACACCACTGGATGTCCCCCTTCACCCGTCCTGCTGATCAACCATGCAGCAGGAGCATTAAAAAGCCAAACCCCACACACTGGAACCAGGAAGAGAAGCCCCTTTCCTCCTGCAGTGTCCTTCTAGCGCCCCCTGCTGACAAGCGTGGTATGATGCTTACAGAGAAGGAGAAAGGCTTACAGTGTTCAGACTATGATCACAGACTGGTATTACAAGTTTAAAGCTGAGATGCAGTAAATTAATCAATGCTTCACTTTGTCATTCCATCTGGATTGGTACTTTTCCTTCTTCAGAGTGTGAGCAAAGACACCCTTGATCTATGTGGCAATAAACAGATTATTGTTAGTCCACCTTTCTCTGCAGGTGCCACCCTCTGAGAGTTGAGGCTCCAAGCAGTGGCCCTATTCCCACTCCCTACCTCATGCAGACTCAAGGACTCCTTTCCTGTTCCCACAAGGGCATTAAAGCCCACACTCCTAGGAAACTGATCTCAGTATCTCCTCATCCAATTTGGCAGCTGTTCATCACTTACTACTTTTCTTTTATGTTCCCTTTTCATTTTCTTCACTTGGGAATTTCCCTTTCTTGGTTGTGAACCTCAGCTATGCATTAAAAGCAAAGTGACAATCATTATATACCTAGCATTTCTACGAGGTCTTAGAGGGAAGATTTCAGTCTCTATGCCTCTGGCGGCTTAACAATACTAGTTCTCTTTTGTGACTTTCTGGGTCAGATACCTTTTTTTTTTCTTTGAAGAAAAGTCTGGCTTTATTACCCAGGCTGGAGTGCAGTGGCATAATCTCAGCTCACTGCAAACTCTGCTTCCTGGGCTCAAGCAATCCTCCCACCTCAGTCTCTTCAGTAGCTGGGACTACAGGCATGCATCACGATGCCCAGCTCATTTTTGTAATTTTTTGTAGAGACAGGGTTTGGCTAAGTTGCCCAGGCTGGTAGTGAACTTGTGAGTTCAAGCAATCCACCTGCCCTAGCCTCCCAAAGTGCTGGGATTACAGATGTGAGTCACTGCACCCAGCCTTAGGCCAGATAACTGCTTAAGACATGAGCTAGAAGATTTAAAATGTAAATAAAATAACTCTCACTGCAAGTTGCATTATTTTATTTTAGCGTATTCTCAGACCATGGCTGCTAGTTTAGGTGATTAATGAGCTAGACTAGCTCAAGCTTGGTGGAGTGGCTTGTACGGTGGTTGTCACGTGTGACTTTCATATGTGCATTTTAAAAACACTGCAGAGATGGATTCATGCCAGCAAGAGGGATTTTAATTTCCATCTGAGGGCTCTGCATACTTTGGTGGGTGTGTAACCAATTTCCATTTCATTAGTTATGTAAGTTGTGACATAACTCATTAACTGGATCCGATCCACATTTCTGATTTATTTTGGCAATGTATTAGCACAACATGTAGATTTTGCTATGCATTGGCCTTCCCTTTAGTTTAATTTTGGAGGTTGGTGTGTTGCTTTACTAGAGAAACTTGTGCCCCAGAAATGTAAGGAGACTTCCCTCGGAGCTTCTGACACATTTTGCATACATTTAGACTATAGTGCCTATCAATTGCAATGTAATTTTTGTTTATTTGCTGACATTCCCTTCAAATTAGATCTTTGAGGATGAGATCTTCTTACCTGTCCCAGTGCCTTGCACAGCTACAGAAAGGAGATGATAATTAAATTATGTTTGAATAAAACACATTTTGCCTAGGATCATACAGCTAGAGGTAACTCAGCATAATTTGTGTGTGCAGCCACTATACTCCAGTACTTTAACTGCAGCAAAAGGGAAGCGAGGAAAATGTGACTGGGTAGGTAAGCAGAGTCCAGACCTTGGAATATTTTGTATACCACGCTTGGATTCTTGAGTTCTCTTAAGGCCATGGGGAACCATTCAGGAGTTTCTATCTGAAGGGTGAGATAATGAGAAATACATTTAGAAAGATCAATTTGTTGGTTTTATATAGACCATATGACCATATAAATAACTCTTATGAAATTTTGGTGGAATGAGAATGGATATAAGAATGAATCAGGAGGTACACACCTTGGCTTTCCATAGTACACTTTGGTTCTATTGTCTGAAACAGAATGCTGTCTGGGAGGTGTGATGGGCTGAACTGTGGCCTCTCCAAATTCATATGTTGAAATATTAGCCCAGGACCTCAGAATGTGACAGCATGTAGGGATACTAAAGAGGTAATTAAGTTAACATGAGACCATTAGAGTGGGTCCTAATTCAATCTGACAGGTGTCCTCATAAAAAGAAAAGATGAGGACAGAGAAAGAGACACTAGGGGTGAGCATGCACAGAGGGAGAAACCTGTGAAGAGGCAGTCAAAGGGCAGCCATCCGCGAGCCAGGCAGAGCGGCCTCAGAGGAGACCAACCCTGCTGGCACCTTGATCTTGGACTTCTAGCCTTCAGAACTGTGAACGAAGAAATCTCTATTGTTTGTCACCCAGTCTGCAATATTTTGTTATGGCAACCTTAGCAAACTAATAGAGAAGGCTTTATAGGCTGGCTCGGTGTGGTCATCCCTACCTACTTTGGAGTAAAAGCTGTAGGAGTAATGGTGAAGAGGAGTTTTCACTGGAAGATTCAAGAGAGGTGGTAAAATGCAGTAGGAGGAGTTTCCATTAGGCATAAAAATACTTCCTCAAGTGTAGGAGGTGAAGTATTAGAATGTCTGCCCCAAGACCTTCCAAGGTTTAAATAGAAGGTTGATCAGATTTTGGTAGATTCCTGCCTGAAAGTAGAGGAATTCATTAAGTGGCACCACGAGATATTTTCTAGCCTTCTGGATTTTTATTAATTACTTAAATTATTTATTTAGCATTTATTAAACATGCACATGTACTCTGCATTGGGGTAAACAGCCAGGTCCTATTCTTGAAGTTTATTAAGTAACCCAAGTAATTAATTAATTAATTTCCACTAGTTTGACATAGACCTTGCCTTCTGCAATGTAACAGTTTGGTGAAGACAGACAGACATGAGGCTCATGCCTGTAATCCCAGCACTTTGGGAGGCCGAGGCAGGTGGGTCACCTGAGGTCAGGAGTTTGAGACCAGCCTGATCAACATGGTAAAACCCCATCTGTACTAAAAATACAAAAAATTGCTGAGTGTGGTGGTGTACACCTGTTATCCCAGCTAATCGGGAGGCTGAGGCAGGAGAATCACTTGGTCCCAGGAGGCAGAAGTTGCAGTGAGTTGAGATTGCACCATTGCACTCCAGCCTGGAGGACAGAGTGAGACTCCATCTCAAAAAAAAAAAAAAAAAGAGAGAGAAAAAAAGACACATGAAAACAGGTAATTACAAAATAGCACAGTCAGGGGTATAACACGGATATTATGATTGTGCTGTGGGAACACAGTGTATCTGGGGAATAACAAAAGTCTTCCCATAGGAGGTGATTTTAAACAGGGTGTTAAAGTGTGTATAGGAGCTCATCGGGCTAATAAAGACGCCAGGAGAGGAAGAACATTCTAGACCATGGGAAAACTCTGGGCAAAAGCTCAGAGACATGAGAGGGCATAGGGCTTTTATGGATCGTGAGAACTGCAGTGGGACAAGACACATACAGTGGGAGCAGAGAGCCACGAGCAATGCCACTGGGAAAGTAGGCTTCTGCCGGCGGTGGAGGACCTGGGACTCCATGCTTATGTCCTTGACGCAAATTTTCTAGGCAATGGCGATCGGGTGGGTGAACAGGATCCCTGTAGCCACTCTGGAGGGACCCTGCTCTCCAGTGGATCGTCCTTGCTACCCATCGGCCATTTCTAATGTGACCATGTGTTTGGCCTTTTGGCTGCATTGCCTGCTGCCTTGACTCTCTGGGTTTCTGCCCCTTTTCTGAGTTTGTCTCTGAGTAGAGTGAGAGAGATGAAGTAGGAGAGGAAGTTGGACTGGTGGGAAGGGACAATCATGTAGGCCTAGATGACCACTGTGAAAATTTGGCTTCTTCTCTCAGTGACACTAGAGCTTTTGGAGAGCTCTGGGCAAGGAGTAGAAAGATAGGTCTTAGGTTTGAAATGATCATTCTGGATGCTCAGTGGAGAAGAGACTGTGGACAGCTAAGAGTCGAAGCAGGAGGTCCACAGATGCCAGAATGATGGTGTTCCTCTGAGGAGGGCTAAAGACATTTTTGGTTGCATGAAAAAGAATTGCATGGCTTTAGGCGAGAACACCAGGGGAAAGGGTGGCTGGGGGAACTGAAGTAAGGAAGTGAAGGCACACTTGGGGGTTGAGAAGCCTGTGGACACTGATTAGGATGGACAGTTCTTCTTTGCTTTGCTACCCAGTGTTGAATTCTCTCCCTACTTGGGAGGGAAGAGAGCCTGTCATTGTGTGTTGCAAGACAGAGCTTCAGCCTCCTTTAAAGGAGCTCTTGGCAGAGGATGTCGGAGAGAATGGGCTGAGGACCTAGGCTCAGCCAACTGGATTGGATGTCCACACCCAGAACCCTCCATCTCACTGGAATAATCCACAAAAGATATTCTATCAGCTGAGAAATTCTTTATGACTGCAACAAGGTGAGGCCCTTGCTAGCAGCAATGATACCTGAGATGGTATCTCCAACAGAGGCCCCTTGCCCTTGGCCAGGCTTCCTCTCTCTCATCCTGCCCCCTACAGGACTGGATATCTTGGCTTTCCCAGTCAGTTCTGTTGCTTGCAACCAACAACCCTGCAGATCCAATGGTGAAAGGCATTTTTTTTACCCCAGAATTTTGCAGAGTACTACTTTTTGAAGCAAGTCAGTTCCAATTAGAGCAACCCTCACTCAAGATTAGATAGGGGGTGAGAAGAGGTCACAGAAGCTATTCAGTATAGGATTGTAGTTATATAGGAGGAGAGCGGGGGTGAGAACAAAGGCAGATGCAAGGATGACATGAAACAAATTAAAATGTCTTATGCGATCAGTTAGAATACCTCAGTAAAAGTGACACATGATTTTTGTGACTTTTTTCTTTTAAATTTATTTTAACAATTCTTTTGAAGAGAGCTACTGATTAAATATTAATTCTGTCCTTAGTTGAGTGTTCTGATTATGTAGAAATAGTTTCCTATGGACTGGAAAAGTTGAGCACACTTTTCACGGTTCTTTGCATCTCATCAGCTTTCCTAAGTGAAGGAAGCCTGATTTTTATTATCAATTAGAAGCTTCAGTTCCAAATAATCATCATGGTTAAAGCAGTGGACTGGAGTCAGGAGTTTTTAGCTGTGAAAAGTCAGTTTTGCTCCGTGCTAGTAAGGAATTTGGAACAAAGGATCTCATAAGCTTCCCACAGTCCTAAAATTTTGATTCTACCTGAAGCTATTAAGATCTTATTAGGGCATTTTAAACATGCAGAAAAGTTTAGAAAATTGAGTGACAGACATGAATATATCTATTATTTAGCTTTAATTTAAGAGTTTGCATTATTTGCTTCTGACTTTTTAGTTTTAAAAATATTGCCATTTAATAAAAATTGGCTTTTTTTGGTGTACAGTCTTCGGATTTAAGACATTTTTTATTGTGGTAAAATGTACAGGAAAGTTGACCAAGTTAACCATTTGTAAATGTCCAATTCATGGGGTTAAGTATATCTACATTGTTACACAACCATCACCACCATCCATTTCTGGAACCTTTTCATCTTCCCGTACTGAAGCTCCATATGCATTACTCAGTGAGTCCCTTCCCTCAGTCACTGGCAACCATCCATTCTACTTTTCTTTGTGAAATTTAGTCCTGTGAATTTTAATGCACGTGTAGATTTGCGTTACCGTGACCACAGCTGGGACACAGAAGAACCCCACTGTCCTGGCGCTCCCTATCGCTTTATAGTCCAATCTTCCTCCTGACAACCACTAATCTATTCTTCATCACTATAATTTTGTCTTTTCATAAATGTCATAAATGGAGTCATAAATTACGTGACCTTTTACTACCAGTTTCTTACACGCAGCATGACACCTTCAGATCCACCCGAGTTGTGCCATGAGGGTACCTACGGTTTGTTCCCATTTATTCCTCCCTGTGCGCTTCTCTTCCACCCCCCTCCTCTTCCTCCCTTGCCAAAGGGAACCCCTGCCCTGAAGTCAGTGTGTTAGAGTCTCATGAATATTTTAATAGTTTTAGCCACAAAACAATATGTTTTTTGGTTCCTTAAGTTTAAAATGTAAATAAATGGCATTATAACATACAAACCATGCTGTAAAATGTTTCTGTAACTCAGCATTATGTTTTTGAGGGATATATACACTGGTGCCATGTTAATGCCAGGTTATGAACTTCACCACTCTGTAATGTTCATGTGACTACATCATGTATTCATCCATTTGCCTGTGGAGGAACATGTTTTTCCCTGTCTGTCTCTCTGTCTCATTACCTCATTCTGAAGAGCAGTATTTGGCTTCCTCCTCAACCCCACCCGCTTCCCCAGGACCTCCAGTCCCAAAGCAGACCTTGCTGATGGTTAGACATACCTACACTGGGACAAATCCCAAATCTCATCTCCAAGCTGGCTGCTTGCTTGGCTGAGTACCTGGGCGGAGTCTGTGTCTGGATCCATTGACCCTTAAGCCCAGGGTGTTAATGAGGTTTCAATCCTGGGTGTCTGTTGCAATCTCCAAAGGATTCCCTTTAAAAAAGGGAGGGAGAGGGAGAGGGGGAGGGGGAGGGGAGAGGGAGGGGGAGAGGTAGAAGAAGGAGAAGGAAGAAAGGGATAGGGAAACACAGGGAGGGAAAGGAGAGAGAGAGGGAGAAAGAATTAAATTAAGTCAGAATTTCTGGGCAATGTTATTTTTCTAAAAACTTCCCAAGTTAAAGATGCAGCCAGGATAACACACCCTTGATTAAAACAAATGAAACAATGTTCTAGGCAGCATTTTCTAGCTTTCTAGAAAGTTTAGGAGCCCCAACCCCTGACTCCCCAAAGCCCTGGCCTTGGTCCAGCTCCTGGTGGGCTTTCTTGTTGTTTCTGGTACACAGGGATGTTTATCCGGTTTCTGAGTCTCATTACAGTGCATAAGTCTCTTCCATTTGTTCTTTATCTTGTATTTCTTTATGTCGGAGCAAAGATGTTACCTGAGAGCATGAACTTACAGAAATGTTTCCTATCTCACTTTTGAAAGCACACTTTACCCACTGAAGGACTGCTATTGTACCTTCAAAGGATTTTACGCTGCCACCTTATAAATAGCTTCTTTTTTGTGTTTTGACTTTTTAAAATGAAAAGTGATTGCTTTTTCTCATTTCAGAAATAATTCATGCTTGCAGTAAAAACTTCAAACGCTATGGAAATGTATGACTTAGAAAATAAAAGAGTGTTCTATAATCATCTCCCCACAGATTACCACAAATAACCTTGAGTCTATTTTTCCATATGTTTACTATATACATACTAACTTTTAAAAAAATGAAATTACATTGGAGGACTGTAGGACTAATTGATCTTTGCACTTAGTGTATCATGGAAAGTTTTCCGTACTTAGATAACTTATTTCATTATTTTTAATGGACCCATGGTGTTCCTTTGTCTGGTTGTACTGCAATGCATTTACTGAGGGCCGTTTGAGATGTTTCAGTTTTGGCATCACAGATGATGCTGAATTAAACTTTTCTATATACACATCTCTGCATGGATGCAAGGTCAAAAACTGCCTTATCTCTTGGAACAGAAGTGAATGCGTTTACAAGGGGAAGGAGAGAGCAGAGGGAGGTTGGTGCCCTTCTCAGCAGTCAGAAGGCAGCAGATGCTTGGGGCTACTTTAGACACTTGGTCCTAGGAGAATATATCTCCTGAGTCTCAAAACTGTAAATGCCATGCACACCATGACAGATTCCCTTCACTCCACCCTCTCCTGAACCTTCTGGATTGCAGACGTCTCCAGAAGGTTAACTTGGAAATGTTAGTGCAGTGGGGGGTTTTGTTTGTTTGATCTCTGGATTGCTTATAAAGTGTAGTATTTTTCAAACTGCAGGGCTGTGACCCATTCATGGATTATGAAATAGAATTAGGGGGTTACAAACAAGCAATTAAAAATAATAGAATAGTACAGAAAATAAGAGTGCATTACGTGAAGTAAGTGTCAGTACTGTTTACTCGAAATTTTATTTCAGGGGTGTGTGCGTGTGTGCGTGTGTGTGTGCGTGTGTGTGTGTGTGTGTTAAGTAGTGCCTTAAGTCAGTTTCCCCAGAAGCAGAGCTCAAGAAAACAGATCTGGATGTATGTGGTCTGGAAAAGAGCGGGGAGCTGGCTGAGGCAGGAGAAGAAGCTGAGTGAGGGTGTGTGCTCTCAGCCTGACTTCTGGGGCCCTGAGGCTTGAGTTGTTTCCACAGAGCTGCTGCTGCCTGAGGAAAGGGGCCAGCCTGTGAACCCCCAGGTCCACCATCCGTTGTGGGCTATGGGCTGATCTGCGGAGGAGAGGTGCATAACCTTCTGGAAAGTCAGCTTCTACTCTGCAAGGACAATTCTCCAGAGCAGGAAGCTGCTGTGATCTTCAGGCGCTGGGGATGAGTGCACCAGCCTGAATGAGGTTGCCAATGGTGTCCATTACTGGAGTGACAGACAACGTATTCCTTCTTAGTGTGGGTCACGGCAAACAAAGTTGGAGAAACACTGGATCAGAAGAACTTAGTCTATCAATCTGTGGTTGAGAAAAGGAGGCCTTATCACCATGTTTCCCTGATTTCATTAGACAAAGGCAAGTCCCCACATATAATTGGAATTTTGTCCCCATCAGAGAAAAAGAGTCACCACAATTCCTGAATGAATCCAGAGAGGGAAAAAAAATGTAGAAGATGTTCTTAATAAGTTAAGCTTAAGCCTTAAGGCGCAGCAGATATCTAAGGAGGCTTAGATCCTCTCCTGGCTTGGAACAAACCACCGTGGAGGTGAGGTAGGTGGGCTGTTAGGGAGACTTTGAAACTCACAAGAAGCATGACATTTGTTCAGGAAGCATTAATTTTACTCAGCTATATATTTTAAAACTTGGGTGGGTTTTTTTTATGACCATGAATATAAGATGCAACAGAATGTGAAATTCACATGAACTTTTCGGATGAAGAATAAAATTACAAAGACATTTCAGATTATAGGTTGCCAGTTTGGACTATTCTGCTAGACTTTCAGACGTTCTCATTCATTTGCTCTGTAGTTAGGCAGTCAAGGAAAAAGTAAGAAAAGCAGTAGTTAGAGTCATCATTCTCCTTTCAGAAGAGACCAGTTAACTTGGTAAGTTGGGCCCTGAATCCTCCAGGCTCTGAACAGATGACATTCAGCCAGTAGACAGTCTTGGTCACCAATCCTAAAATACCAGAACCGTCTAGTCAGTCAAGATAGAGTTATTAAGCACTAACGAGGTGCTAGCATTGGGGTTAAAATGATGAAGAAGACAGACTGTCCTGCTCTCATGGGCCGTTCTGGTGAAGGGAGACAGGCAAAACCAAATAAACAATGTGGTAGTCATTAGAACTGCACACCAAACCTTTGGGCTTCCTGGTTGCCGGCATGAGTTAGGAGGATACATCACTGAGGTCCCTTGTGGGTGGACCCTGACCAGTTCTGGCCAATGAGTGGTGAATGGAAGTGCGGTGCCCTTCTGGGGTGAGCAGTTCATGCAATGCTCTCTAAAGCTCTCTTTTCCCTCTGGCATCATGACCAGGGCAGTGCTCCTTACGGTCACTGCCCATCAGCCTAGTCTCTGAGCTGAGCCTCTTGGCCAGACACAAAGCACATGTGGTATGAAAAAGCTAGAAACATTTACTGTTTAAGCTCCTGAGATTTGAGGTTTATTATTGTACTTTAGACCACCCTGCCTGATATAAACCAACAAATTAAAATAAGTTCTGATAGCTGCTATGAATAAAATGAACAGGTCGCTAATAGCACATGACAGAGGGTGGCCTACATGGTCAGGAAATGCTTCTGTGAAGACATGAAATGTAAGCTGGGACCTAATCGATCCGGGTAATGTGTATTTCCATCATTGTTTTGCTCTGTTACTGAGAGGAGTGAAGTTGCCCTTAAGTTGTAGAACCAGGACAGGTAGGAAATAGGAGACATGAACCCGCTCAAGGGTACGCAGCTAGTTGCTGGCAAAGCTGGTGCTCCAATGGCAGCATCTGGGCTTGGGTCCAGCCTTTTTCACTGGAGCTGCCCTGAAGGCAAGTGAGGTGTCTAGGGTGCAACACTGAAAGAGACACACTCTCTGGGCGTACCCTGCTTTTGCATGACCTGAGAGTCAGTGCCTCACTAAATGTTGTGCCCTGGAGACTCATTCTTAAGCAAGCACGCATCCTCAGGGTCACACAAGGGTGAGGAGGACACTGAAAGAGTGCCTCCTTAAATATTGCACCCTACACACCTTGCTGGCCTCACCCTAGTCCCAGCTCTGTCCACACCATTCTTCTTAGCGACAATAACAAACAAGCATACAACATTCCGGTGACTGTGGCTGTGTCCTTGGCATTCTGGGTACATCTGCTGATCTGATCTGAAAATAGCAGTACCCTCATTGAGATCCTGTGACAGACAGCACAGCAGTCCCTTCAAGATAGGCCAAGTGCAGTTTCTGATCTGTCAAAAATTGGCTTTCCAAAGCCATTGGTGGGCAACTGAGTAAGGAGATGAGGGAGTGAGTTTTAGGAAGGTGGAGACTGGCCTGTGACCATCTTTCTCCTTGGCAGGGTTAAAAGCCTTTCATCTACTCTGAAAAGGATGGTTTCAGTTGTAGAGAAGGAATTTAATGAAATGCATTCCCACAAGGTGTCAGTGACTCACAGCACCCTCTGTCCTGGAAGCCGGTTTGGTAAACAATAGGAGAGGCTAGCAGATGGTTTTTGTAGAGCAGCTCCTGTATGCCGACACTGGGCTGGTGCTTTACAAACATTTCATCTCATTTATGCCCGTTGGCACAATGAGGTCGGTGGTTGGTTTTATTATCCCCACTATATTAGTCCATTTTCACGCTGCTGATAAAGACATACCCAAGACTGGGAAGAAAAAGAGGTTTAATTGAACTTATAGCTCCACATGACTGGGCAAGCCTCTGAATCAGGACTTATTCACTATCACAAGAATAGCATAGGAAAGACTGGCCCCATGATTCAATGACCTCCCCTTAGGTGCCTCCCACAGCGTGTGGGAATTCTGGGAGATAAAATTCAAGTTGAGATTTGAATGGGGACATAGCCAAACCATATCACCCACTTTACAGAAGAAGAACCTATCTCTCTGGGTCTAAATAACTTATCCTTCGAACATGTGTGGCTGTTACCCACTTGAGGAAAATGGACACAGAAAGGGTGAAAGCACCTGACTGGTGGCCAGAATTGCTAACCTGGAGGAGAGGAGAGAGAACAGAAGAGAGACGAAGCCACCTACTTTACAAGGTTGTCAACCCAGGGTTATTTCACCCTGACTAGGGTAAAATTTACCAACTCCATCCACCACCTTCTGGACCATTGTTCTTAGGAATTTTCTGCCAAGATTGGTGAATAAGTGGTTTTGTTTTTAACAAAAACCAATGTTTGCATAAACTTTCAGAGGCAAGGGAAGTCACCATTTTGTCACAGTCTTATTGCATTCAATTTTACTAAGATATAATTTATAAATCATGGAACTCACCTGTTGTAAATGGATGATTTGGGATAAACTTATATGCTGTACGGTCATCACCACTCCATCACTCCACAAGTTCCCCATAGCGCTTGGCACTCCCGTTCCTACCTTCCCCTTCCCTGCCCCTCTCCATCCCACTTCAGTAAATTTCTGCTTTCTGTATCTCCAGTTTTGCTGTCAGTAGAAATTTCTTATAATGGAATCACATTATACACGGCCTTTTATGTTTGGTTCTGTCACACAGCGTAATGCTTTTGAGGTTCGACCATGTTGTTGCTGAGTACTGTTCCATTTTGTGGATATACCACATGCTGTGGGTGGAATGTTTGTTGTCTCCTTTAAAATTCATGTTGAAACTTGATCCCCCATGCAACAGTATTAAGAAATTGCACCTTCAGGAGGTGATGAAGCCATAAGGGCAGAGCCCTATGGTTGGGATTAGTACCTTATACAAGGGCTAGAGGGAACTAGATAGGTACCTTTTGCTCTTTTGTTTCTTCTACTGTGTGAAGACACAGCATTCACGCCACTCAGAGGACACAATGACAAGGTGCCATCTTAAAAGTAGAGATTGGGCCCTCATCAGACATCAGATTCTAGCATCTTGGTCTTGGAATTCCAGACTCGAAAAATGTGAAAAATACATTTCTGTTCTTTATAAATTACTCAGCATCAGATATTTTGTTAGAGAAGCATAAAGGGACAAAAACACCACATTTTTTAATCTGTTCACTGATGGATGGACATTTGGATTGCTTCCAGTACTGAACTATTATGCATAATGCTGCTGTGAATAGTCATGTACAAATCTTTGTGTCAACATATGTTTTTATTTTTCTTGGGTACAAATCTAGGAGTGGAATTCTGGGTTGCATCGTGGATGTATTTAACTTTTAAGAAACTGTCAAACTTTTTCCAAAGACAGTGCAACCATTCCACATTCCCACAGTGTATATGAACATCCCAGTGTTTCCACATCCTTGCAAACACTTGGTACCATTGCACTTCTTGGTTATAGACATTTAGTGGATGTTCTCTCACTGTGGTTTTAATTTGCACGTCTCCATTCCAATTGACACAAAGGGTCTCCGGAGTCTACTGGTGTTGAACATCTTTTCACATTTTTATTAGCCATTCATACATCTTTGGTAAAATATTTCTTCAAATCTTGACTATTAAATTTTAAGAATTCCTTTTTGTTTGGTTGGTTTTTGTTTTTAGATGGCATCTTGCTTTCTCTCCCAGGCTGGAGTACAGTGACATGATTTCGGCTCACTGCAGCCTCTGCCTCTCAGGTTCAAGCGTTTCTAGTTGCCTCAGACTCCCAAGTAGCTAGGATTACAGGTGGCTAATTATTGTATTTTTGGTAGAGACGGGGTTTTGCCATGTTGGCCAGGCTGGTCTCAAACTTGTGAGCTCAAGCAATGTGCCTGCCTCAGCCTCCCAAAGTGCTGGGATTATAGACGTGAGCCACCACATCCAGGCCTATTTCAAGAATTCTTTATATATTTTGAATATAAGCCTTTATCAGATAGATAAATTAAAATTTTTTCTCCCAGTCTTTGGCTTATGTTTTAATTTCTTTTGAAATTAAAATGAATGGAAGGCATCTTTTGAAAGCAGAAGTTGTTTAGTTTTGATGCAGTCCCGTTTATCACTGTTTTCTTTTACAAATCATGCTTTGGTGTCATATCTAAGAAATCTCTGTCTAAACCAAGGTCATTAAGATTTTCTATGTTTTCTTTTTGAAGGTTTGAATTTTAGCTCTTAAATTTAGTTCTAGGATTCATTTTGAGTTAATTTGGCGCAGCCGTATCTTTTGAACCCTCCTCTTGACACATGAGGAAACTGACACAAAGGGTCTTGGCTCAGATTCTTTTTATTTTTTTAAGAGACAGAGTCTTGCTCTGTTGCTTGTGCTGCAGTGCTGTGGCATGATCACTATTCACTTCAGCTCAACCTTCTGGGCTCAAGGGATCCTCCTGCCTCAACCTCCCGAGTTGCTAGAACTACAGGCATGTGCCACCACACCTGGCTAATGAAAAAACTTTTAAAAAATAGAAGCAAGATCTCACTATGTTACCAAGACTGGTCTTGAACTCCTGGCCTCAAGCAATCCTTCCTCCTTGGCGTCCTAAAGTGCTGATTACAGGCATAAGTCAATGTACCCAGTCTCTCGGGTTCTTAGGCACACTAGCGGCAGAACTAAAGTTGGGGATTGTTAGGGTCCCTCTTACCCAAAGTATTTGCTCCAATGGAGTTTCTTCTAGTCCACGTCTTCCACCTTTAAGGCTGCATGATTGTTGTCTCTCACCTCTCCTGTGAGAAAGCCCTGTCTAGTGTTTGAGCAGATGCTTCTTGACAGCTCAGGTTCACCACGTCTGCTCCGTGACTCAGTGGAAGCCGTTGCCCAGTACCAGCCTTCATAGACTTGGAAACAGCTGAGCTCATGTCACCTCCATTTCTTCTAGCTAAATAGCTTTGGCTCCTTTTCCTCCAGGGGGCTGTCTCTGCCCCTTTCAACGCTTGCACTACTTCCTGACACTAATGTCCTGTACCTGGCGGGTGCCACTTGGTATCTGAACATTACAGCTTTGAAATCAGGGGATGGCTGGGAACATATCATTGGATGGATTTCCCAGAGGATGCTGGAGGGAAAACCGTTGCTGACTTCCATTCCAATTTGTCAAGCAAGACAGCTGGAATTGTTAGGCCTTTTGTTTCCCAGGAGTCTCCTGGGGAGATGGCCAGGGCACAGAGGACCTGTGAGGAAAGGGTAGGCAGGGGAACCCAAAAATCAGACTTGTCACTCACTTATACATGCACAGAGCTGACACTTTATCCTCTCACTGTACTTTTGGCCCAACTGTAATACCCGTCCTTTTTCCAGGTCCTGAAAAGGTTGCATCAGCCCTTTAGCAATTACCTGCCTCTTGATGAAGCATCAGAGCAGGTGTGCATACACTTGCCAGCACAGAAAAACCTTAACATAAAGTTGAATACAAAAAGAAAGAGTCTAACAGAATGCCTGAGGCTGGGCAACTTAAAAAAAAAAATGAAAGAGTCAAAGTAAGATCTGTAGCCTAACGTGTATAATAGGAATAAAAACACAATGTCTTTTACATAATGGCACTATATATTTTATAAGCAAATGTGTTTGGACTGAGGTCATAGATCAACCATAAAACAGGTGTTTCTTGGAAGGTAGGAAATTGGACTGGAGGGTGTGTGGTAGTTTTCTGTGGCTGCTGTAATCAAATTACTACCAACTGGGTAGCTTAAAATGACACATTTACTTTTTCACCATTCTGAAAGCCGGAAGTTTGAAATCTGTTTCACTGGGATCCAATCAAGTGTTGGCAGGGCCGGCTCCCTCTGGAGGTCTAGGATAGAATCCATTCCTTAATTCCTCTGGCTTCTGGAGGCTGCCAGCGTACCTTGTCTTGTGGGCCACATCACTCCTGTCTTAATGGCCAGCATCTAACTCTGTCTCTGCTCTGTCTTCACATGACCTTCTCTGTGTGTGTCAGATTTCTCTCTGCCTCCAAAATTTCATTGAACACTTTAAGAATCATCCAGATACAAAATTCTAGTTTGGAAGCCATCTTCCTTTAGACTTTTGAAGGCCTGACTCTGTGTTCTAGCTATAAGGGTTTCTAATGAGAAACCCAGTGGGATTCTGATTTTGAATCTTTCATGTAAACATTCTGCCCCCACCCTCAGAAGGGCTTAAAATCTTTCTGTCTCCTGTGCCCTAAACTTTCAGATGATATGCCTTGCTTCAGGTCTTTTTTCACTCATTTTGCTGATACTTGATGGGTACACTCAATTCTTGCCCTTCACTTCTAGGAAATTATCTGGAAATCCCTATTTAATTACGTTCTCCCACCCTCTTTTTTTATATTTCTCTATCTTGGACTTCTAGACTGATTCTTTAGTTTTCTTTTTTTTTCTCCTATATTTTTCATCTGTCTTTTTACTTTGTTATTTCTTCAGCTTTATTTTCCAATCCTTCTACTGTGTTTATAATTTCTGATATTTTTATCTTTTTAAAATTTTTTTTGTTCTTTAACATTCCTTTGATAGAACCTCCTGTTCCTGTTCCACTAGTGCAGTATGTTATCTCCCTGAAATTACTGTGACAACTTTAGTTGTTGAAGTTTTCATCTTTCTGCATAGTCTCTTTCCTCCAAGTTGTTTTAAAATAATTTTGAGGGGGGCCTGTCTCAGGAGAGTTTCCTCAGACGTGTGCTGATTCTTGTCCCACTTTCAGAGTGGGACATTGAGAAGCTGGTCAGATTTCAGTCTCCAAATGAGATGTTTCCAATACCATGCCTGGAGAAAATAAACCGTGACACCAGGTCTGGGGGCTGAGGAGAGGAAGAGAGCTGGAATCTGACATTTACAATGTTAATATCCATTGAATTATATGTTTCAGTTCTATTGCGTGTCTTCAGCAACGCCTGGTGTTCTTCCATGTAGAGACTGTATGCTACATGCTTTATGGGCAAAACCCATTGGTCTTTTGCTGGGGAGCAGCCGTTGTCTGGCTGGTCAATGAGGAATACAGAATCTGGGGTTATAACTGTTTTTTGAAAACACTTAAACAAACCTGTTTACAGCCCCCTGTTAAACCCAACCTCTAGATCTACCTGGTGCCACTAATTTCTAAGCCTTTGGGGGGGTTTGCAGAACAGATTAGGCTGCTACTTATCTTCACACTGATGGCTTAGGATTTAGCCTTCTCGGGACAGCTCTGTGAGGTACCACCTGACCATTCGTTTTCTCACGTCAACACACCCGCTGCTCTTTTCTCCTCTCCTCTGTCCTTGTGAGTTCATGCCTCCTTCTGCCCACCCTTGAGCATCTTTTCAGTGGCGTTTAAGTAGGAAAGGCCACTGTGTTCATTCAGAGTGCATGTATATTCATTTTCTGTTGCTGTCGTAACAAATTTCTACAAATTTGGTGCCTTAATACAAATTTATTATTTTACAGTTCTGAAGTAGAAGTCCACCATGGGTCATACTGGACTAATACCAAGATGTTGGCAGGGCTGTGCTCATTTCTGCATGAGACTGTTTCCTTCCCTTTCTCAAATTCTTGAAGCTGCCTACATCCCTTGGCTTGTGGCCACTTTCTGGGTTTTCAGAGCCATGGACAAGTCCTTCTCACATGGCATCACTCTGACCTCTTCTGCGTCCTTCTACTACTTGTAAGGATGCCTGTGATTACATGGGGCCTGCCTAAATATTCCAGGGTAAGCTTCCTATCTGGAAGTCAGCTGATTAGCAATCCTCTTTGCAATCTTAATACCCCTTTGCTGTGTCAGGAAACATGCTCACAGGGTCCAGGGATTAGGACATGGACATCTTTGGCAGGGCATTATTCTGCCTAAGACGGCATCATTAACTACAACTGAGAAATTTGAAATTCGGTCATCAAAATTACCAGGATGAGTTTATTTGTCTCCATCTTCTATTGAGACTTAAAAGGATTCTAGGTTCCAAAGAAACTTAAATCCTTGATACAATCCACACTTCATAAATGTTGTATTATTTGGACTTCCAAAGATAAATGGAAATTGAACACTACTTGCTTTGAAGTCATTTCATTCCCAAAACAAAATATTGGGAAATATTTTGTTTGAAGAACTCAAAGTAATTGTAGTGGGTTGAATAGTGTCATTCTCCAGAAAGATATGTTCAGCTCCTAACCCCTAATACCTGTAAATGTGACCTTTTTTTGGAAATAGCGTTTTTGTAACTATGATTAAGTTAAGGATCTCAAATGAGATCATCCTGGATTTAGGGTGGGCCTTAAGTCCAATGACTGGTGTCCTTTTAAAAGAAAGGAGAAGGAGATTTAAGACATATAGAACAGAGAGTAAGGCCATGTGAAGACGGAGGCAGAGATGATTCGTGCAGCCCCAAGGCAAGGAATGTCATAGATTATCAGCAGCCACCAGAAGCTAAGACACAGGAGATGTTCTTTCTCAGAGCCTCCAGGAGAAACTGCCTCCTCTGATACCCTTATTTTGAACATCTAGCTTTCAATAATTGTGGGAGAATAAATGTCTGCTTTTTTTTTTTTCTTTAGTTACCCAGTTTGTGGTAATTTGTTGCAGGAGTCCTAGGAAACAAATGCAGCAATCTTCTAGCTAACTTCTTCCATGTGATAATCACGCAGATCTTATCGACTTCATTTTGCTCAGAGAGGCTGTTTGTTCACTGTTACGGCTGCCCATGTGACATTTGGAATGTCTAGAGGCCATGTTCGTAGAGGCGAAATAAAATGGAAATTTGAGATCATCCTTTGGTTTCTCCAGGAAAGAAAATCTAACATTTACTGAGCTGGCTCTGAGTTAAATGTTTATGGTCATTATTTTATGTAATTCTCATAATGTCTTTATGAGGAAGGTACTAAGGTAATCTCTGTTTCATAGGCTTGGAAATTGCAACAGAGAGAGGTTAAACAACAGGGCAAAGATTCTAACAAAGCTCTTTCAAAACCCTAAGTGTTTATGCCTGAAGATCCAGACTGCAAGCTGAAACTGATCACATCTTCTAAATGATTGTTCAAATTTCCCCTTTCCATTGTCTGTGTAGAAAAAGCTAGAAAGTGCACGGGTTTCTGTGGCCAATTAATAAAGTTAAAAAAACGATGAGTTGAATAAATACAGACTGTTTCTTCGTCTTCATATCATACCCAAAGGCTTTCTCCTGGGAGAAGCTGCTGAAGAATCAAGTCATTAAAAACTATGTCAGAAGCTGCTGCATGGATCTCACTGATACTCATTTGATTACAAAAATATTATCTTTCCCCACAGCTATGCTTTTGTCAGGGGTACAGAAAGATAACTGAACAGGCAGGCCAAAGGCTCAGAGAATTCATTACCAAGATAAATAGAAAAAAAAAGGAATTTTGAGAGGCTCTTAGGAGACTTATAGGGGCTGCCAGGGCAATTATTCTTCTTAGTGTCTCCAGCACATCCTGGTTTTCTTCAGAAAAATGAAGACAATTTGATAAGACCACTGCTTAGGAGGCGATCTGATAGGTTGTTTTCATGGGTAAGATCTTGAACATCTTTTCTTCTGCTTTTTTTTTTTTTTTTTACAGGCTGGTTTTAAACAAGGTTAAAGCTAAAGCCAGTGGCTGGCCATAAGCGAGATCCCAGGGTTACTGCTGTGTTACCAGTCTGTGTAGAAAATAAGCTCTTGTCTCTTTATTTCTCGCTATTGAGATGCTGTCATTTTTTTTTCACTCCTAGAACCCCACATTCTGGTGATAACTCTCAGGGCTTACCCAGTCCAAGCCAGTAATCCTTGTTATAATCTCCTTGTGAAGAGAATGCGGCACATTTGGACCCTTCCATCTTGTCCTTTTTATCATTGGCTGTTCTTGTCAAAACCCAGGCCAATGGGCTGCTCTAGAGGTGGCCTTGACTCACTCGGTCCCTGGAGGGTGGGGAGCTCAGAGCTGATGGCGAGGTCACTTCCCCCTATGTGTTGATGTCACCCTCCCAGCTAGAGTACAAGTATGTGTGGAGGGCACAGTGCTGATGGAACAGAGTGGGTAAAGTGCAGGAGTGCTGGTGTGCCCTTGCCCAGGCCTATCTCCAGAGGCCTGTGGCTCTTCCCCTCCAATCTCTGTAGCCTCACCCCAACTCCTTCATCCCCTGGAAGTTCTTTTTCTTCCCTCATCAAAGACTGCCCCTGGGCTGGGCTTCTGGGCTGACACCAGTACACCAGTACTCCTACCAGGGTATTGGCTGTTTAGACCAATCCGTGAGGGATGAGACCTGTGCTCTCGGCAGGACAGTGGTAGAAGATAAAATTGGATGGGCAGGGTGCAGCCAGATGATGGCAGACCTGGGATGCTTGACCAAGGCTTCGGGGAAGGTTGAGAGCCGGACGTGAATCACCTGCCCTGCAATCCCAGCTCCATTTCCAGCCCCTGGAGCCTGCGTCTCAAACATCTGATTTTCTTGGAGGGCATCCCTGGGTAACCAGGCGAATGTGCCCACCCCTTCCAATTCATCATGGAGTGCTTTTCTTGGAATCTCTTCCCTCCAGTCACTTGTTCTCTTTATTTCAAATTCTGTGAGAGAGCTGGAGAATTGGGATTGATGGACTCTTTCATTAACGTTTGGGATTCTCTCCCCACTTACTGCACCTGCTGACTAGAAATCCTCACCTTCCTCCACAGTTCCAGCTAGGCTGTGTGCGAGGCAAAGGTGGTGTTTGGAAGGAATGCTGTTTCACAGATCTTTCCTTTAAAGCAAGCTTGTTCTACCTGCGGCCCATCGGCCGCACGCACCCCAACACAAATGAATAAACTTTCTTAACACATGAGATTATTTTTGTGATTTTTTTTAAGGTCATCAGCTATCGTTAGTATGAGTGTATTTTATATGTGGCCCAAGACAATTCTTTTTCCATCATGGCCCAAGGAAACCAAAAGCTTGGACACTTCTGCTTTAAAGCTTTGTGAGGGCAGGGTGTGGTGTGAGATGCATGCCAGACTGGGAGCCGAGCTCCGAGGTCTGGAGCTAGGCTCTGCTGGCCCACCCGGCAGTTCCCTTACCAGGACTTGGTGTTCCCATCTGTAACACAAAGGGCTTCCCCGGGGGCACATTTAGCTCTAACATTCTGTGACTCTGGGTTTTGTAACCCTGTTTACTCATTTTCTGTTATTTCCTGAAAACTTGGTGTCCCAGTTGCAGTTATCTCTCCTTTCCATACACTGACAGTACGGAATGGCATTTTAATCATCTTGGCATTGACATATTTTAGGGCATTTTTTATCCCAGTGATTCTTCTCAGTGATACACAGAGGTATAAGCTGGGTGGAATGTCTAGTGTTTAATGTAGCTCCTCCCTGCCTCCCTCTTTCCCAGTCTCTATCATTCATGTGCCTATGTGTTTATACAGGTCCCAAGCACATTTGTTTGCTTGAAGCTCAAGGGATGCAGGGATACAGCTCTTCGGAGTTTGCTGGATGCTTCTGGAACTAAGCTGCAACTCTGCTCGCTGCTTCCGAGGAGAGGGCAGGGGATCCTTCCAGATCCCAGCAGCTCTGGTTTTCTTTAGTCTGAGATCTCTTGGGAGCTGCCTCTGCCACTTATTGGCTCACTTACTGGGTGACCTTGGGTGAATTAGCCGACTTTACTGGGCCTCCATTTCCTCTTGTGTAAAATGGGGATCATAATAGCATCTTATACGGTTGTTGAGACTTCCTGCTTCCAAATAATCTCACGTTGTTGTCCAAAATTCAGATTCCTGGCCCCAGCTTAAACTTACTGAATCAGCATCTCTGGATTGGGATCCAGAATCTGTACTTAAACCAAAAATAGGTTTCTGGGGGAACAGGTGGTGTTTGGTTACTTGGGTCAGTAAGTTCTTTAGTGGTGATTTCTGAGATTTTGGTGGACCCGTCACCCAAGCAGTATACACTGCACCCAATGTATAGTCTTTTATCCCTCACTTTCTTCCCACCTTCCCCCAAGTTTCCAGGTCCGTTTTATCATTCTTATGGCTTTGTATCCTCATAGCTTAGCTCCCACTTATGAGTGAGAACATACTATGTTTTGGTTTTCCGTTTCTGAGCTGCTTGACTTAGAATAATGTCTCCAATTCCATCCAGGTGGCTGTAAATGACATTTGGAGATGAAAGATCTCTGCAAGGAAAACTACCAAACACTGCTGAAAGAAATCATAGATAACATACACAAACAAATAGAAACACATCCCATGCTCATGGAAGAGTAGAATCAATATTGTAAAAATAAGCATACTTCCTAAAGCAGTCTACAAATTCAATGCAATTCCCAACAAAATACCATCATCATTCTTCACAGAACTAGAAAAAAAATTCCTAAAATTCATATGGAACCAAAAAAAAGCCTACATAGCCAAAGCAACAGTAAACAAAAAGAACAAATCTGGAGGCATCACATTACCTGACTTCAAACTATACTACAAGGCTATAGTCACCCAAACAGCATGGTAATGGAATGAAAACAGGCACATAGACCATTGGAACAGAAGAGAGAACCCAGAAATAAAGTCAAATACTTACAGTCAACTGATTGCAGCAAAGCAAACAAAAACATAAGGTGGAGGAAGGGTACCCTATTCAACAAATTGTGCTGGGATCATTGGCAAGCCACATGTAGAAGAATGAAACTGGACCTCGTCTCTCACCTTATACAAAAATCAACCCAAGGTGGATCAGAGTCTCTATTTTTAAGAGCTCCTCTAAGCCACAATTCTGTATACTACACTGAGAATTTGAGAACCTGTTTCTGTTTTTTGCCTTTTTTTTTAGACGGAGTCTCCCTCTGTTGCTCAGGCTGGAGTGCAGTGGTGCGATTTCGGCTCACTGCAACCTCTGCCTCCTGGGTTCAAGTGATTCTCCTGCCTCAGCCTCCCTAGTAGCTGGGACTATAGGCGCATAGCACCATGCTCAGCTGATTTTTTATATTTTTAGTAGAGACAGTGTTTCACCATGTTAGCTAGGATGGTCTTGATCTCTTGACTTCATGATCCACCCACCTCAGGCTCTCAAAGTGCTGGGATTACAGGCGTGAGCCACTATGCCTGGCCGAGAATCTGTTTCTTAAACATATGATGCTTCCCAGTTCACACAGTGTTTTAACCTGTGTTGACTGCATTTAAACATCACTGTGACTCTGAGAAGCGAACACAGCAATCTTTCCTTTTATATATAGGAAACTTCTGCTGAAGGGGAAGGCACCTTGTCCAAGGTCACCAAAGGCTCCCAAGCTCCAGCACCCACCATCCCTTTCCATTTTCTCTTCTATTACTGAATCTTCTGACAGAAAAGAATGGTAATATGCAGCCTGTCACAGAATTTGGTTTGACTTCCTTTCATTTCTTCTATTTAGTGGGTGAGGTTTTTTTTCTCCTGGTTGGCAGATAGCCATCGTCTCTCTTTATAAATATTTCTATCTCCTGCCGCTTTTATCTTATCAGACCCACAGTACGTCTTTGTCTTTCTGCTCCTAAAGATAATTCCTGCTTTGCTATACATCATTGGTGTCATCTCAGTGACAGCTCAAAATAACAAATAGGTTTGTTTCCATTGTGGAAAGAATCTGGGTGAGCCCTGCTTGGAGAGAGCAAGACTTCTGTGCATTCACACTTCTGCATCCTGCCATGCCCTTTAAAGGACTTGACCTTTCAGAGATTCAGAGAACCCATATCCCTGGTATCTTAGAAGGAATGATGTTTAGTGCCTCAGTGACCTGCACACGTGAGAGCAAATTGGGAGAAAGCGGGATGCGGCTGTCTGGACAAGTTGGGAGTGATCTCTCAGAAACACCTATCATTGAGAGGCAAGAAACACGCCGGGTGGGTTATTGTCATCTCATTTGCAAACCGAGTAGCCCCAAAAAGAGAGTGAACTGGCTCTTCTGAGAGGAACATGTACTGTTTGTTTGTTTATTTATTTATTTATTTGAGACGGCATCTTGCTCTGTCACCCAGCCTGGAGTTCAGTGGTGCGATCTCGGCTCACTGCAACCCCTGCCTCCTGGGTTCAACTGATTCTCCTGCCTCAGCCTCCTGAGTGTGGCTGGGACTACAGGTGCCCGTCATCACAACCAGATAATTTTTGTATTTTTTAGTAGAGATGGGGTTTTACCATGTTGGCCGGGCTGGTCTCAAACTCCTGACCTCAAATGATCTGTCTGCCTCAGCCTCCCAAAGTGCTAGGATTACAGGCGTGAGCCACTGCATCCGGCCTGTATTTTTTATATGCTGTATATTATGATGTTTTGACATCTTAAAAAGCCTTTCTAGCTGGGGAGAGATGACCCCTCCCAGGACCAGCCAATTCTTAGAGACTTTGAATGCACCAGCACAGACTATATCTTTGATATGTAGACTAACCAGTCCAGAAGCTCACCTTCTAGGTCTGGCCCAAACAGCCAGAAGCAATATTCTTTTGCCTTAATCATGTTGGGGCCAGGCACCAGGCAACCAGGGACCACTCGTAGAGTTTAGAGTCTGCCGAAATTATTTAAACTAGACAATCCAAAGGCTCACCGTCCCCTGCCTTGCCTTTCCCTCAGAAACCCCAATAAAAGTGTGGTCGGCAGTCCCCTCTCCCCAGCTTTGGTGTCTTTCCCATGTGGCCCTAGGTGCCGTGCCTCCTGTCTGTAGGACCTGTGAGCATAACACTGTCTTTCCTGTGTCTCCTCTTGTGGCCACACCTGGTTGACCATCACATTAAAAGATTACAAAACAAGAAACGTGGTCCCCGACTCAGTGCGCGCCTTGGGACACTTGGTTGTTTGCAAGAGACGTCAGGTGTGCCTGCGGGAAACCATGTGAGTGGAAGAGCCCTATTGGCCAGGGCTAAGGATGCAAAGGTGCTTCTTACATGCCCTGTGACATTGCAGAACAATCACTGTGGGACTGGGAGAGATGGCAGGAGGCGTAGCAGCAGGGGTGTGAGGGTGAGAAGCCAATGGGCTTCACTACTACCTATTATTAGCCGATTACACAATGGATTGCTGTTTATCTTTTCTTTTAATAAAACTTGCTATGGTACATAGTGGCTGGCACATACTTGCATGCCAGGGCCCAGTTCCCAGGCCTGGCTGCCCTCCCTGGCATGAGGACTCCATCGTGTACTGCTTTGTGGATAGAGTTAAATCAGGGCTCCATATCATGGCAACTCGAGTATAAGTTTTCCCAAAGGACAGTGGGCTCCCGTTATAATTTCACCATAGACCAGGGTTCCTCAGCCTCAGCACTATTGACACTTTGGACTGAGTAGTCCTTTTTTGTAGGGGGTATCCTGTGTGCTACAGGATGTTTGGTAGCTTTTCTGGCCTCTGCCCATTGGATGCCAGTAGCACCCACACCTTCTCTACACTGACTCTCAGGAGTGGCAAGCAAAATATCTCCAAACGTTGTCAAAGTTGCCCTTGGTTGAGAATCACTGACATAGATGAGCGAGAATAATATGTTAATTTCCAGATGCTCTGGGGCTCAGATACCTTGTGAAAATGCACAACCTTGTCTTGAGGGTCTGTGGCCAGAGCTACCCGAGAGATACCGAAGTTAGCACAACCTCTTCCTCATTTGTTGAGGTCTCAATCCCCCTGGGATGGCCAGACAGGGCCTCACCAGAATTACCCCTCTCACCTGCAGCCTGACCTCATTCTGTCCCCCAGGCTGCAGACCCCCCTCCAAGGCCTCCTTCGCCAGCTCTTACCCCTGGAGTCATTCCAAGTGCTACCCACCATGCAGCCTAATGCCCTGCCTCTGCTGGCCTGTCTTCTAGAATGGATCTTTACATGGATTACTCCTGGGGTCTCTCAGCTGCTGTCCCTTCATGGTACCCACCTCGGTCTAGAAATCGCCCCTTCTAGCTCCTCCAGAGTCCAAGGCCCCGCCCAGCCTGCAGGCTAGCTTGTCACACTCCTCCAGGGTGTGCCTTGCTGCTGGGGAGCAGCCGCCCCATGTGCAGCACTCTGTCCCCACTGTTAGGCACATTGCTCGAGTAAAGAGACCACCTGGCAGGCTTTGTGTGAGCAACATGGCTGTTTACTTACCTGGGTGCGGGTGGGCTGAGTCTGAAAAGAGAGTCAGCGGAGAGCGGTGGGATAGGAGTTGGTTTTATAGGTTGGGGCAAGTGGTCAGTTAAAGGTGGTAATCTATTTTAGGGAGGGGAAGGGCATCACAGGATGTATGATCACAAGGGTAGGGGTCAGTAATCTATCTTGGGGAGGGGAAGGGCATCATGGGGTACATGGTCACAAGAGTAGGGATCATCTATTACAAACAGGGGGTTATCGGTTGCAAGCAGAGGGGAGGGTGCAGTAAATTACACAGTTACAGGGTAGGGATCCTGAGAAACCCAGTGTCCAGTGGGGAGATTCTGCAAGGCTGAGCAGGAACAATGGTTTCAGGTTGCAGAGGGAGAGCAATTAGTTGAGGCAGGAACAAGTTGTTTCACTTCTTTCTGTGGCCACCTCGTTACTTGTGGTTACTTTAGATTTCCTGGCACCTAGGGACCGTCCAGAGGTGTTAGTGTGGGTCACCAAGGCTATAATGGCCAGGCTGGGACTTGGAGGCCTGACACCCACCACGTGTGAAGCATCCTTGGCTTGATGCGTGCGGCCACCCTGTGGATCCCAACCTACCCTAGTATTTAGATCATTGAGTTGCTCATTAGACATCCAGATTTTGGGTCATACCCCAGGATAGCATAGGCACTGGGAATCTGCTTTTCCACAAGATCACAGGTGGCAGGGGACCACTGAGGTCAAAAGAGACCTAGAGGCTGAACGTGCTTCCAGCACCTGGGCCTCCATTTCTTCGCCAAAGCCTTCCTTTTTGACCTGCACTTACTGATGTAAGTTCTAGTCCTGTGTTTCCTTCTTCTTGTCCTTACATTTATTCTTGAGTTGACAAATCCTGGAGAAATCTGAAATCAAGTAGCAGATGTCAAAGTAGGTTGGACCATGGGGTCAGGGGTGACAGGGGAGGGCCCAGGGTTACGAGTCACATTTGCAGATCGCTTCCCCTCTAGGACCTTCCCTCTGTAATTGGTTAAATGGGGTTAGACAGAAAGCAGTTTGCAAGAACTTTTTAAAGCAATGGAATTCTATCCCCTTCAAATGGAAGCTTACTTGAAACTAAAATATAAAAAGCAGTGAAAGCTCTATTTGAAGAGGAGAAAGCCCTCCAAGTTCCATATTCTCAGCCTTACTCTGTGTCCCCTCCAGTGCCTGAGGCTCCACTAGCGGAACTTGGGGGCCTGCAGACGCAAGGTGAGGCCTGCAGGCCTGGTCTCTGTTGCCATGGTGTTTATGACTGGCGTGGTCAGTGCCTGGCTTCTGCACGTGAGCAACCACAACTTCCTTTCCCACTTTAGTCTTTTCAGCGGGAGTACTCTTCCCACCCCTGGGTACAAGCCTCCAGGAGGCCCACACTTGGCCAGTACAATCTCCATATGGTCACTTTATCACAAAATATAACCTCAGTTCAAAATGTCCGTTCTAAGAGATTAACCAAAATCCAGAACCGAACTTTATCATTGCCACCTTTTTTTTTTTTTACTGCCACCTCTCATTCCAGGTTCAGAGAGGAGGGAGAAAGGTGTGGTAAACAAGGTGCTGGCAGTGTCAGGAGCCGGGCTCATGCCCTCCGGGTTGAGAGACAGTGAATGCTGCTTTACCAAGACCTGCTTTCTTGGGCTTCTCCAAGGTTCTCCTTGCTGGACTCTCCTGCAGACCTCTTGCCTTGGTGGGTGCACCTCTACCCCAGGTGACTGCTGGTCACTGCTTCCCTGCACTGAGGTCAAAAGAAACCTAGAGGCTGACCATGATCCCCAGCACCTGGGCCTCTGTGTATGACCAAGGCCTTCCTTTTTGACCCCACGCTTGCTAATCTAAGTTCTAGTCCTGAGTTTCATTCTTCTCTTTACATTTATTTTTGAGTTGACGAACCCTGGAGAAATCTAGAATCAGGGAGTAGCAGGCCTGAGCTCACCTCTGGCTTCTTGCTACTTAGCTGGCTCTGCCCCTTTCAGTTGCCCTCTCTGGCCTTTTAGGCAGCCCTTGCTCACTGCCCCCAAACTCTGGGAGTGAGTGAAAGCCAGTGGGGTCACCTCGATTTTCTGCTGCTGCTTTCTGAGGCATGAGTTAGATGGTAGCCCTCGATATCTCAGCTGCAGGAAGCTTATAGCAAAGCTCTCCGGAGGATTCCGTGGTGACCTATCACCAGATGGGAAGTAAAGGAGGAGGTGGGGACACGTAGCTCAGTGCATCTCCCTCCATGGACATCTCTTGACAAGTCTCTGTTTGCTTCACACTCTGACCCCTTGATCTGGCCAAGTGGTCCGGGAAGGCATCACTCAGGGTCTAGCCAGGAAGTCAGAGTCCCTGTGAGCTTCATAGAAAAAGGAACATATTCTATGAATTAGAGTATACTTGATGGTAGGAGCTATGCCCCTTCAAATGGAAGCTTATTTGAAACTCGAATATAAAAAGCAGTGAAAGCTCTGTCTGAAGAGGAGAAAGCCCTCCAAGTTCCATATTCTCAGCCTTCTCTGAGTCCCTTCCTGTGCCTGAGGCTCCACTAAAGGAACCTGGGGGCCTGTGAATGCAAGGTGAGGCCTGGGGGCCTGGTCTTATTGGCCTGCAGGAAACCCTTAATGGGAAAACAAGGGTTTGAAAAGAGGAGGTGGAAGGTCATAGGAAGGTGATGAAGCAGCCCTGAAGCAGGAGAAGGAGTCCGCGCTTTCAAGGAAGATGGGGAGCTGCGCTCCTCCAGCTCCTGGAACAGGACTGCAAAGGAGGCAGGCAGGGAAGTCCACGGAAGGCTGCTGGGTCAGAATTCACAGCAAAGCATCACTGCTGGGCTTGGCATCGCTGCCGGTCAGCAGGCTCAGCAGCTGGGAAGGAGAGCTGTGTGTGCAGCAGAGAAAGGTGGCCAGCTGGAACCCATGGGCACCTCCACGTGGATCTCACCTCTCTAAACCAACAGTAACCACCAGAGAGGAAAGACTTCACTTCCCCTCCCAAATCCCACACAGATTCACACTGGGTCAACTCAAATCTGGATCATCCTTGGGAAACGTATTGCCCACTGGAAACAAGTTGACTCTAGAATAATCCAGTGCTAGGCGTTACTGACTGATGCTCCTTTTATTTTTGAAATTTACACTTCTTATTTCATCTCAGTTATATCTTGGTGCCTAGGAGACACCTACATCCTATGATTCTTGTTTGCCATTTGGCGCATTTCAATGCATCCTTCAAAGAGGCCAAGAGCACATGTTGATGATGCATTTGCAACTTGTTCTGGAGGGAACCAACAAATAACTGTTCTCTGGCCTTGGGCTACTTTTGAAAATGCAGTCAGTGGCTGAGGAAGGTCGTGTGGGATAGAAGCAGAGGTGTGACAGGCTCAAGCTGGTGACTAGATGGACTTCAGTGAAAAGAGAAATCACAGAAGTAACTCACATTCACAGTGGTTGTTGTTTGATTTTCCAAGTTAAAAAATTGAAGACCAAGTTTCCAGTTGTTAGAGGGCACCAGAAGCCCCACATGGAGATGGGCAGCAGCTGTCAGGGATGTTACAGTGAAATCATTGCTGTTTTTAAATAGCTTGGTGGGGAGCTGCGGAGGGGAAAGTGCTGGAAATTGCTTCCTTGGGAGCTTCCTGCAGGTGTGGCACACACCACCACCAAGCCATCCATGTGGCTGTTCATTCTAAGGACGATTCAGGGGACAAACAGATGATCTAACAGCTTTTGGCTCAGTGGAGACAAAGCTATGGAAGGTGGGGTGAGAGGCCTCTCTGGAGAGCTGTCAACAGAGAGAAGATGGTAGGAAGCGGGGAAGAGAACAAGAGGCTGAGCAATCTGCAGGATATAGAATGTGCAACCTGGTGTGGGCCGATGTAGAAAAAAAAACTTATTCTCCGCTTGGTAACAGAGATGTAGTTCTTCCGGCATGTGATTCCCAAGAATGTTCATACACTCAAATATATTCTCTTTGCTTATAATATCTGTGTCCTCCACATTCCCTTCATTCAGCAAAGGAAGACAATATTGTGTAATAAAAAATAACAATGCTATCAGTAACAGTAGCCAACACATACTGAGCACTTGTGATGTCCCGGGGATTATTCTAAATGCATGACATGCATGAGCTCATTAAGCTCTCACAAGAACCCTGTAAGTTGAGTGCGTCATTACTGTGATGCAGAAATGGAAGCACAGAGAGATCGAATAACATGTCCAGGTGACAATGACAGGTGAGTTGGCTCATGCAGGGATTCAAAGCATTGGCTTTGAATTCAGCCCATGAGTTGCTAGCTGTTTGACCTGGGGCAAGTCAATTAATGTAAATGATTTTTAGTTTTTCTTCCATAAAGTGGAAATAATAATAGTTTCTATATCTCAGAGTTGTGATGAGGGTTAAACATTAGCGTGACATTTATATGGCTGGTACATAATAAGAGCTCAATAAATGATCTCCTATCATGATCACTTCCTAGGATCTTTTAAATCTTTTCCATCCCAGAAGCCCTCAACCCTATCCCTCTCACATACCCATAGCATTGCCATCTAAAACCTGCGTGTGTGTGTGTATGCATGTGTGCATATGTGTGCACTCCTGGTCATGTGGGGAAGAAGCGAGGTGGAGAAATGAAAGAGCCACTTAGAACTCAGTCTAGCCCTGGGGACTATGCAGTTGGTTGCAGCATCCCTGGGGTGGCATCTGCCTGCCACTTTTTGTTTGTTGATTTATTTTGATTTGACACACCAGGACAGATGGCTGAGGGAAGGAGGTTGATAAGACTCAATATTTGGTGACACGTGAAAAATGCGCTTGTGGAATTAATCAGCCTTGTCATTTTGGGCTAGTTGCCGTGGCTATGGAGAGTCCTCCGTCTGTGTAAGTCAGAGTGAAGGGATTGCAGCATGTCACTGCTCCTTTTTTTTTCTCAATCCAAGGCTCCTCAAAGAGTCCCTGTGTTCCCCATCAAGGCTATGGTTTCAGACACCTTGGGGACTGCAAATAGTAAGAGTGGCTCACCTGTGCCCCTGAATGATGGGATGGATTTTCTGTCCTTCTCAGAGATCACATGCGTCTTAGGACAGTGATTCAAAGACCAGCAAACAGGTTTGGGAATCAACAGAATCACCAATATTTTGTGCTGCCATGTAAGTGCAGTTAAAAAAAAAAAACTACCATTTCATAAAGAGGCATTTTAATACTATAAAGAAGGAAGGACATAATTTCAGAATAGAAAAATAGTTCTTTACACAGAACAAGTTTCGTTTAATAAAAAAATTTCCCATAATCATTTTTTTTTCTTATTTCTTTGGTGACTAGTGGAAGCTTTCTAACAGATTGGCCATGTAGGTGTATTTCTTAAGTGTGGAGCCAAGCAGACAGAATAGTCAAAACAGTGCTTCAGCTGGAATTCTAGTAAGCATGACTGTTAGAGACATGGGGCAGAGGAATGAGCTCCTCAGTGCCTCAGCGTGCCCGGTCATAAAATGGGTATATCTATTCTCGCCTTGTTTACTTCATGGGGTGGCTCTGAGGAGTAGCTAGATGATACAGGTGAAAACAAATAGTAACTTCTTACCAAATTTGGGAGCTCCTCAGAGGCAGCAACTGTGTTATCTAGCGTCCCTAGCATCTGTTAGGTAGAAAGTACTCAATTCAAGCCTGCTGAATAAATAAGGCAGCAAATCAGAGGAGTGACTGTAACAGCAGGGAATCAAACTGGACAGGAGGGGAGGGGAGGGGAGCGCACTGCCAGGACAATGGGCTCGGCTACACTTTCCTCTTCTTTCCAGGTCAGCAGCTTCATATTCTACTTAATTAGAAAGATCAACCCAGCGTGTTCCCTTGACTCAACTAGATTCTCGGATCTCCAGTAAACTTCATCTGTTGTCTCTGGAATCCAGGCGATTTTCGTTCTCTTGGGGAAGATGTTTCCAACAGTGATGGTTATTAGGACTTGAAACACACTCGTTGGGGGCGTTGGCCTTGGCACCAGACTACCTGGGTCTGGATACTGCCTCCTCCACTTAGTAGCTTCATGCTGTTTGGCAAGTTACTGACCCTCTCTGTGCCTCAGTTTCCTTATTTGTAAATGGGGTTAATAACAGATCACACCTCGTGGGGTTTTATGGGGATAAAATGAGTTAGGACTTGCCAAACACTTAGCATGGTACCTGGCACATTGTGGGCATTTTGACCTTCTGTAGGCAGTGAAGGTTGCTATCGTCTGTTACACATCAATACTCAGAGACTGCTCTGAGCCTCAAACAATGGGAAGATAAGATCATTCTATGAGGGTCCAACCAGGTCCCAGCAGATAGAAGCAAAATTTAAGAGCGACAGCTTGGCCTCTGAGATTTGACTGACTCCACTGAATATTTTAGTACATTTAATGACAGGTGCTGTCAGTCACAGAAACATGGTCATGATGAAAACGAAGGAAAAGGAGAGGCCCTGAGACAAAAATAGGCAATGTCCATCAGAATGTCCACCTGAGCTTTGTCTTGGCTGCTGGTGGAATGGGAGAATTTAACCACCATCTCTTAAGGGTTCCCAGCCTACCACTGTCAGGTCTTGCTGATCCAGCAATCTTTTATTTATTTATTTATTTATTTTTTGATACGGAGTCTCATTCTGTCCCTCAGGCTGGAGTGCAGTGGTGTGATACAACCTCACCTCCTGGGTTAAAGCGATTCTCATGTCTTAGTCTCCCGAGTAGCTGCAACTACAGGCATGTACCACCACACACAGCTAATTTTTTTGTATTTTAATAGAGATGGGGTTTTACCATATTGGTCAGGCTGGTCTCAAACTTCTGACCTTAGTTGATCCACCCGCCTCTCCCAAAGTGCTAGGATTACAGGCATGAGCCACCATGACCGGCTGATCCAGGCAATCTTAATAATTGCAGCATTTCATCTACATAACCACTCTCTGTTCTAATCCAGGAACACAAAGCAACATCCCACAGCCAGTGGGCTTTCCTCCCAGATCTACCTACAGGAGGAGAGTGGCTTTATGCCTCAGCCACCTGACCTTGGTGGGTGGCTGTCTTTGTGTCTACCCTCAGACCAAAGGTCAGACCAGGGATCACAGTCAAGTCGTTAAATGAAGAGCTGCCACCCTGGGAAGCCTCTCGGAAGTCAGCTGTCGGGCCTTCTCCGACATTCCCGGGCAAGACCATTTCTTACTTTAAACTTCTGTAGACAGACGTCTTTTTCTGACAGCTGGCACATAGACAAAAGCAGCAGCTCCCAAGTCCAAGTCCAGGAAGGCGCTGGTGTCCATCGTGCTGTGTGCGTGCCTGTCGGGGCCATGAGTGCCCTAAGCAGGATTAGACCGACCTAGAACTAACATCCCAGGTGGCTCTTCCTTCTGCCCAGCAATTAGCTCAGCTGCCAAGCCTGGCAGATGCTAGGAGCCTCACCGTGCTTTGTAAGAGTTGATTTAGGAGACAAAACAAGCCACATAGAGCCTCTGTTTGTGTTGGAATTACAATGACTAGACCGTGGCTTTGACCCCTGCAGTGTCACCAGACAAAAGACGAGTTTAGTGACAGGAATAGGAGTAGGATTACCTTTGACTAGCTTTCAAAATGCCGTGGCTCCTGCAGCCAGAAGTCAGGTCTTAGCAGTTGAGAAGGAGAAAGAAAGGACCCATGGAACTCTCTTCTCTTTCCCAAACATGGCCAGCCCTTCATGTTCCAAGTTGTCACTTGTGCTGCTATTTCTGTATCTGTGGCAAACACCCATCTTGCAAAAATCAGCCAGAACAATAGAGCTGGAAGGAGCTCAGATGCACCTGGTTTGGTGGTTTTCTATCCTGTCACCACCAAAAACCCTTTCATGAGTGTACTCCATGGACCCCTTATTTTGCAAGGTTTTTGTCTTTCAAATAAGCAGCATTTACCAAGTAATCATGGGTTAATTGACCAAAGACTTACACAGTGTCCAAACTGAACTTCTGGTCAGCAAATATTCATGTTGTGTTAATTCAATTCCAGCCCAAAGCAAGAAACTTGATATTTTTACCAGTCTGGGGCAGCCTGATCTCTAGTAACTGCAGCTTTAGGTGGGCTTCCTGGTGGAAGATAGCCAGAGAAATCTAGGCTCTCTGAGGGCCCTTGATGGGAAACCCAATCTAAACTTTACTATTCAAATGTATTCATTCATTTGTTATGTTGGGACAAATGGACAGAGAGCTGACACTGACTACGTTTCTACCAAATATAGGACCTTGCGCTAGGCCCTCTCACAGGTATGATCTCAGTGAGAAGCCCCCATCACTTGTATGAGTTGGGTAGTACCATCATCTCATCCCCATTTTACAGATGAGGAAACTGAGGTAAGAGTCAGGAATAGCAGTAGGACACTGATTCAGGGTTTGTTTTAAAAGTTTAGTAAGATGTATTTCACATACCTATAACTCACCCATTTAATGTGTGTTATTCAGTGGTTTTTAGTATATCCAGAGTTGTGCAACCATCATCACAATAATTTTAGAAAATTATTCATCACCCAATAAAGAAGTCCCATACCTATTTGCAGTCACTCCCTGTCTGTCCCAATCCCTCGTCTCGGCCCTAGGTAAACACCAGTCTAGTTTTTGTCTCTGTCGATGGCTTGCCTGTTCTGGACATTTTGGACATTTTATGTAAGTTGACCCAGTTTTTTAGACTCTAAAATCCACATACGTACATGCTCTTGCTCAGGAATCAGGGCAGATTACAAGTCCTTCCCATAGTTTTACAAGTTGTTTCTTAGGTTACTTTGAAAGCACACAAATACCTAAATGCTACATTCTTCATGTTTGAAGCACACAAAAATTCAAATATTATGCCATATCAGGGTCAAAAATGGCATGCCATTATGTAGCTGTCACATACTTAATTTGAACGGCGACACATTCTCCCCTACCGCTTCCCAGGCAAACTGCGCACTCTGAGAGGAGAGACTGCTCTTGCCCTCTCTTCATCCTTCTCATCATTTTGTTTTGAACCCGGTCACCGTACAGCCTTGAGGGTACCTGGTGTGTGTCCCTCTCCAGATCGCAAGAGTCCTGGCCCCGGTGGTGTGAGGTCCCCTTCCTACCTGAGAGGTTCCTCTGTGTTTTCTGGCTCTCTTGTTCTGTTCTCCTCAACCTTCCCTTGCTTGCAAATTGCTGTTGGCAACATGATTTATTCTCCTGCCACAGACAGTGTGGATGTTTAACACCCATGTCTAATCGTTTTCCATATAGAATTCCCCTCTTATCAGTTGCTTTGTCTCCTGGGTTCAGGTTTTTGTTTTGTTTCGTTTTGTTTTTTTTCCAGGTGATCAATTATTCCCTCTAGGTTTGTCCTTTTGTATCTTCAGGGTCTGTCCTGAAAGTCTGTCCTGAGTGCACATGTTTGGCTTGTGCCATGGGTGTCAGCGAAACGGCTCACGTGCTACAGGTCAGGACGGACATAAGTAGGACTCCTAGAAACGTATTCCACAAGGAGTCCCCAGCTCTTTGTTCATTCATTCATTCATTATTCATTCATTCATTCATTCATTCATTATTCATTCATTCATTCATTCATTTTCTCATCTGACATATGCTGAGCCTCCTCGTCTCCCCAGGAGCTGTGAGCACGCAGGGCACAGCCTCACTCCTCACACAGTACTCTTTTCACCAGCCCTGCTTCTTTTTGGGGGGACAAGTACACTTGGGGTACCAGTTGTGGGTCTGAGTTGGGGTTCCCTAAGCTTTCAGATAATTACGCGGCCTCACTCTGGAGCATAGACTTACTCAGTGTTTTGGGAGGGGATTTTTTGTATTAAAACAAGGACTGATCTATTATGGGGAAGAATTGAGAGTTAGCCTGACTTTTAAAGACAACATTTAAGATTTCAAAGACATTTTGGAGTTTGTGGAGAAATTCTTGAACTCCACGCCCTGCCTACACACACACATACATCAGAAACATAAGATACATATCAAGACCAGCTTCCGGTAGACATTCACAACCTCTTTGATGGGCATACAGGCCTCTAGAGCCAGGGAGATGAAGGAGCGTCTGAATTCTGCTCACTACTCAGCTTGGAAAATCTGTAGACAAGTTTATAATAGATCTTTTGAACAGAGTGTCTTCCTTGGGTTTCTCTGACAGGCAGCCCACCAGGGGCCCAGGTAGCCCATTAAACTTCCAGACTTCCACTGAAGTCGGAGAGGTCGGTCCTCTTCAGTGGGCCCAGAATACAAAATGTGTTTTGTTCCACAGTGCTGGGCTCTTTCCGGGATGGGAGCGGGGAAAGATGCTAAGTCTAGGCTGAACAGATACGCTGGGATGACCTGCTAGGACTGAGGACTGTTTGTGTTAGTCTGTTCTTGCACTGCTATAAAGAAATACCTGAAACTGGGTAACTTAAAAGAGATTTAATTGGCTCATGGTTCTACAGGCTGTAAAGAAAGCAGAGCAGCTTCTGGTTCTGGGGAGGCCTTAGGAAAGTTACAATCATGGCAGAAGGCAAAGGGAAGCAGGCACGTCATACATGGCTGGAGCAGGAGGAAGAGAGGAGGGGTGAAGTGCTATACCCTTTTAAACAACCAGATGTCGCGGTAACTCACTTGGACAGTACTGGGATAATGGTGCTAAAACATTCATGAGCACTCCACCCCCATGATCCAGTCACCTCCCACCAGGTCCCACTGCAAAGACTGGGGATTACCATTCTATGTGAGATTTGGTGAAGACACAGATCCAACCTATATCAGTGTATAAACAGTTTGAAAATCATGGCTAATACGAAGTACACTTTATTCGTAACAACTCATACTATTATACAACTTTAAATGCCTGCCCACTTCTCATGAATATTTCCAGGCCCCCCTCAGATGATCATGTGTAATTACAGACAGGGATGTTATATGGATAAAATGAGATGATATATGGAAGGCCCTGAATGATGTCCCAGGCACAGTGGGAGGGTTCGGTATATGTTCCCTATTATTCAGTCAATGTGTGCTGAATACATAAATGGTGGAAAGCATTTCAACACCAGAAATACCTTTATAATTTTGTCTCCATACCCGTCAGTGAAGGAACCAGTGTCATAAGACAAGAATGAGTTTGGTAGTGGAAATGGAGTTACGTATATTTTAAAAAGTCCATTCACTTATAGCAAAGGACTGGGAATCCTTAGTGATTTCTTTTTTCCTGGGATTGTTTACCTTCTATTTCTCAGAACGTATGTGTGTGTCTGTGTGTATATTTCAGTGCTACTTTGAGTTAGACCATATTTGCTTAATTTCTTATATTCTTGAAAGACTTGCAAGTTGCTAATACTTCAAAGAACCGACCTCCCTGGATCCCAGTGTATCTTCCTTGGACATAACTGGCAGGTTCCATCAAGTCTAATCTATTTAGTGACATGACTTTCAGCTCTCATATATCTAATAAGATTTTTGTCCCTAACTCTAGAATGCATATTAAACCTACCATTTATATTTTACCGGCTAGTAATTATAAATGCATACTGTGATTTCTCTTTTGGTCCTAAGATCCACTTGGCAAGTGAATTAGTTCACCCAGTTTGGTGTTCTGTACTTTGGGAGAAAGGAAAAATGCTTTTGTCTGTCACACTGCAATCTCCCTTTCCCTAATTAGGAATGGCTGGGCATCTTTGGGCTCTTATTTTATTCTTTTGTCATTTGGGCCCTTCTTAATGGAAGCCTCTGCCTTTGTCTGTCTCCAGTTACCTTTTATCTTGCCTAAGAGTTTAGGAAATTTAAAACCAAACTCCCTTCTTTGTGTTAAGAGGTCACTGGGGCCATTATTATAATCTGGATTTGAATATCTCTCTCATAAAAGGGTTCATAAAGAAGCTTGATCAGGACTGACTAATTCAATGACTTTGGAAGCCTCTGCTCTCCATTTAGGCTTTCTATTAGCTCGATTCCGCTCTGGACGATAGATTCTTTAAGTTTCATATGCAGAGTTTCACTTTACTTTACTTTTCTTTTTTTTTTTTGAGACAGAGTCTCACTCTGTCACTCAGGCTGGAGTGCAGTGGTATGATCTCGGCTCACTACAACCTCTGCTCTCCAGGTTCAAGCAATTCTCCTACCTCGGCCTCCCCAGTAGCTGGGATTATAGGTGTGTGCCACCACACCCAGCTAATTTTTATATTTTTAGTAGAGACGGGTTTTTTCCATGTTGGCCAGGCTGTTCTCAAACTCCTGACCTCAGGTGATTCACCCGCCTTGGCCTCCCAAAGTCCTGGGATTACAGGCGTGAAGCCACCACTCCCGGCCCACATTTCTTTTTAAAGTGAGCAGAACCCAATATAAATCTTCAGGAAATTATTTTCCTGAATCATAGAATGGATGGCATTACTTCCTTAATGATCATTTGTATAGACCTTTGCCAATTCAGCCTTAAGATCCAAATGTAAATCACAGAACAGTAGAGATGGAAGATTTAGGATCATCGAGATTTACTCTTACTTCACAGATAAGAAAACTATGAGAAGTGAGGTGATTTGGCCAAAGTCACAGAGATAAATTAGTAGTTACAACAGGTTATATTTCCTATCATTGTTTGTTTAAAGCCCCATTTCTGAGCCACTTTTCTTAGAAGTTATGGGAAAAGGCAGGCTGGAAGAAAAAGGTTGAGCTATTAAGGTCCAAGACAGAAGGCGATTAGGACATTGTATGAAAGACGGATGTCAGAATGGGGAATGAAAAGATACCAGATGTTCAAAGCCAAAGTCGGAGCTCAAACCAAAGACATGAGTGAGTCAGGGAAGGAGAGATCATGAAGAGTTGGTCTGTGCCAAGGAGGTGAATTGCGAGGGAAAGCTGGGGGCGGGGGGGGTCCATAAGGCCGTGCTCTTAATTGCATTAACTCCCTTTGCAGACTTGCTTTTCTTAAAACAGCAGAGTTTTATGTTTTATGAGGTAATTATTTACATAATTAAGAAATCAAACAGTGTTAAAAAGCTTATAATACAAAGCAGCAGTTTCTGGAACAAACCCACACTGGCTGCTGGTTCTTCGCTAAAAGACATGCTTTGAATTTTTAGCTGCTTTCTCTGAGTTACCTATGCATTTAAATACGTGGGTATGTTGCAGTGTTTAAACTTACAAATGTTACCAGATATGAAGATTTAGTATCTTCACCTCTCTTCATCTTCTCTCCCAAATTTTACCACACTTTAAATTATATCAATCATGAGTCTTTAAACCATTATGACAATGTAAGTATTGTTCACTGCGGATCCTATTAGAGTGTTCAGATTGCATATTTTTTTCTTGAATTGGCTTTTGTCTTTCCTTGAGTTAATCATTGCCTGATTGCATCTCCTTTCCAGAAGCTTCATCATATCCCCTATTGCATCTCTCTTTCTATTGGGTCTCCTTTTTTCTGGATGCTCCTTTGTGAAGTGCTTTCTTTTCCTGGACCAGTGAGGATTAGTGGCTCTCTGGTTCTGCCACACTTGGGATTTAACTTGGGATCGTCTCTCAACAGCTTTTCTGGGTTGGATTTCAGTTTCTGGGATGCCATGTTTTCCTTTCCCTTGGTTACTTTCTTGTAACCAAGATGCGTATCCTCCAGGCACTTTTAAGAAAGGAAGGTCAATTATCTGAGTCTAAACATGTCTGCAGATGTCCATTCTGTTTTCCGACTTGATTCAGTTTGCCTGGTTGTAAAATTCCAGGCTGAAAAATTATCTTCTTGAAAATTTTGAAGGCATTAGTTCATTGTTTCCTGGATCTAGTGTCGTTGTTGAGAACACAGACGCTATTCGGATTCTGTTGATTTGTTCCCCTTGAAGCTTTTAGAAGCTTTTCATTCCTGATGTTCCAAACGTTCACACCTTGGGAGGTCCTTTTTAACTTTGTTTGTTGACCATTCAACAATAGGTCAGTGGGCTTTTGATAGTTAAATGTACTGACACCAGAGTTGCATGGCCCAGATTCAAAACCTGAGTCCACCATATACCAGCTATGGCACTGATTAACTTACTAACCCTCTCTGGGCTAGTTTTTTTTGTCTGGAAAATCCCGAGGAACCTCATGACATTACTATGAGGATTAAAACAAATAATATACATGCAGCATTTAGAATGGTGCCTGGCACATAGTGGCAAATGCTGTACTGAGATAGTCATTGTCAGCATTCAGTTCTGCAGACTCAGCATAGCAGAGTGCCATATCCAATCATGTGTCTCCCTGATTGGACTGGCTGCCATTCTTTCATGCCTCCGCCCTCCCCAGGAAAACCACTTGGTACCAACCACACTCCTTTTTATAAATTATACTTTAAGTTCTGGGGTACCTGTGCAGAACATGCCAGTTTGTCACATAGGTATACATGTGCCATGGCAGTTTGCTACATCCATCACCCCATCATCTACATTAGGGTTTTCTCCTAATGCTATCCCTCCCCTAGCTCCCCACTCCACAGGCACCAGTGTGTGATGTTCCCCTCCCTGTGTCCATGTGTTCTCATTGTTCAACGCCTATTTATGAGTGAGAACATTCCGTGTTTGGTTTTCTGTTCTTGTGTCAGTTTGCTGAAAATGATGATTTCCAGCTTCATCCATGTCCCTGCAAAGGACACAAACTTATCCTTTTTAATGGCTAAATAGTATTCCATGGTGGCACCAACCACACTCTTAAAGGCTGCAGGGGGGACTTTTGACTGTTGTTGAGTTCTGACTCTGTCACTACCAGTGTGGAGCACTGCCCTCTTGGCTGGCCAGGTCCACCATGGCAGCTGCTCCAATCCTTCATGCCACTCACATGAAGGCGTGATTCAACAGGACCCGTCTCTTACCTCATGCGCCTGTCATTTGCTTCCTTCTCTAGGACTTCCCTATTTCCACCGAGGCATGAGACTCTCTGGGTGCACTCAGCACCTGCACATGCCTGATGGCTTTCTGAGCAGGGCCTGAGACACTGCAGGTAGCTGTGCAAGCTTGTGGGTATGCCACTGGCCCATGCCCACTTGCTGGCAGCCATTGCTGCTGCTGCTGCAGTGGCCTCTGGAAGAGCCAGATGGAGCTGCCAAGAAGTACAGGGGAGGAATGATAAAATCTTATGGGGCAAGTCTGACCACTGGACATGGGAATGAGCAGATACATTTTCCTATTATCTCTGAGTTGGATCGTTAAGAAACTGAAAAGCAAACACTGTTACTCATTACAAATCCACGGCCAGCTTGGGAGCACCTTCTCTTATGTTTGTTTCCCCTCCTTCCCTGCCCGATTCCTTCTTTTCAATCATTCTTGCTCTTTTAGGATTGCATTCCCCAGTGAAGAGTTAGCAACAATAAGATAGCCTTTGGGTTTGGTTTGTGGGAAGCCTAGACTGAGCCATAGTGAGTCTCAGAGCTTGATCTCCTGAGCTGGACTGTAGGTTTGAATTTTGGTCCTGGCCCTGCCAGCTGGAAGGCACTGGGCAAGTTACTCAGCCTCTCTGTACTTCAGTTTCCTTATCTGTAAACTGCACTAATAATAGGAGCTACCTCACGGGATTATCAGGAAAATCAAATGAGTTAATACTTTTAAAATACACAGTGAACACTCAATAAATGTCAGCTATTATTCAGTTCTGTGAATGTTTCAATATCAATTTTTGATATTTTCATTCCCTCTGTTTTCTCAAGTCCATTTTCTGAAATATCTATTATGTGAAAATTGGTCTTCCTGAATTCTCTATGTCTTTTATATTTTCTGTTACATTTTCCATATATTTGTCTTTTTGTTCTGTTTTACAAGAGATGCTATCTTCTTTTTATTCTAAGCCTTCTATTGAATTTTCATTTTGGCACCATGCTTAAAACCGCCAAGATTACTTTGTTCTCCAGTTGTTTCATTTGAATTATATTCTGTTCTTTTTTGGGGAGAATGAGTATCTAATATAGTCTCATATATTTGAGGTTATTCAGTAGAAGTTTTAAAGTCCACCACCCTCTGTATCTGACATTTTTATCTATTCATTGACTTTTTTCTTCTTTTGATCCCTTTGGTGGTGGGGGCTGGGGGCTTCTGGAAGAGGATGGAAAATTCCCTCCAATGGCTGATGATCCTTGGTTGTTTGTTTATATTTAAGATTATGGCAGAAATAAACTGATTGAGAGCTCTGTGAGTTATTTTTGTATATTGGGGTGAGGACAATATGTGGGAGCCTCTTCTCTGTGGCCATTTTCTTTCTCTGGGGAGGAACCTTCCTCTCCCCTGCCTGGGGCTGGGCTGGAGCCTTCAGCATGTGTTCAGGGCAAGGGAAGGTGCTCGTATTCTATCCCATTGCTCCTACCATTTTCAGCCCATCCGACTTGCTTCTGTGCTCTGTTCTGCCTGGAGTTCCCAAGACTGAAGCCTCTCTACCTTCCAGTTTCTGCAGAGAACACCTCTCTAGTCTCCACACCAAGGACTCCCAGCTAGCCACTGGTGAAGCGGGTGGAGGCTGCTGGTTTCTACTATTCAGCACAAGGACCTCGAGACAAATGCCACTCTCCTTTCATCTGGGTGCCTGGCCCCTCTGAGTTCAAGTCCCTGCCATCTTGGTGGGCTCCGCATGGAGAGCGGTTATCTCTCCTCCACCCATCTGCTCTCCCGCTTCCAGAATTCCATAACAGTGCGCTTTTACATCCCCTCCTCTTCTCTTCATCCTTCTGGGTTTATAACTCCACCTCTCTATCCATTCCCAGCCCACCAGTCAGCCAGCTTTGATTTCATTTGAGTGGGTCTTTCATCAGAAGAATTTTGCCAAGAACACCCAGTTAAGTTTGAAAGGCCAGTCTTTTACCATTTAGAGAAGAATATTATATGCCCTAACAAGGCCAATAAAATAATGTTCAATATCTGGCCATTGACTCCCACATGAACGAGGTGGGCTGAAGAAGTTTGAAGGTATTCGGAGGGGTTCTTGGGAGCTTTCGCTGTTGAGGTCAGATTTCTTCTCCATCCCCTGGGCCCTCTTACTCTTTGAGCTTCTCTATTCTTGGGCATTTCTGATGTTGGTCCAAGTGCCTGTTCTTTTGCCTTAATGGCAATGCTTCCCTTCCCCTCTCATTGTTCTTTCCTTTTTGATCCCAGGTGTAGGGTTACAGATTTGGTAAATAGGATGCCCAGTTAAATTTGAATTTCAGATAAAGAACACGTAACATGTTTAGTATAAATAGGTCCTTTGAAATATTTGGGATGCACTGATGTTAAAAATATATTTTGTTAGTTGTTTACCTGACTTTTAAACTTAACTGGGTGTCCTCTAGTTTATCTGCCAGCTCTATCTGAGTGACCTTCCTTTTATTCCCTGCAAATCAAGATGGGTCGGAGTCAAGACAGCCAGTCTGTATCACAAAAGGGCCTTGTCCTCACTGGATTTCTGTTCTTAAAGGGACCCACAGCTATTTACATAACACATGGCAGCCTAACACCCATGCAATTGTAAATTACAGCCTGCTTATTCATTGTTGAGTTAAGAACCCAACCATATTTCTCAGCTGTCTTCAGTTCTCTAGCTTCAGATTCAATAAATAAATGTGTTGTTCTAACAGCATTTGTGCCATTGTGTCGCCTTTGTTCCTTGTCTGTTCCCATTGCAGGCTTCCGCGCTCAGAGCTCCTGCTCCCTGCCCCGGTAGGCACACGCAAAATTGCCCTGCCATCCCAGTGGGACCTTGCTCCCACGGTCAGCATCTCTGTTTCATGCTTTGGAGGATTTGGAGGTAACTCTAACCAGATCTCTGTTTTTGAGAGCGTTACCACATCCTGTGGCTTTCCTCGTCGATAGGCGCCGGCAGGTACCAGGTGTACTATACCTGCAGGATTTGTTAGTACTCTGTGCCTGAGAACACAAACCTGACAAAGAACTCTTGTCCTGAAGAAAATCTAAATTGTGGTTATACCGATCACATAAAAGAATACAGAAAATGAATATAATGGATATATACTGCTCAGGAAAGCAATTTATAAAATAACAAACATTTTCATCTGGTCCCTATGGAGTCATTCTTTTTAAGGTCATTCCTTGAAGGTAGTTTTCTTTTGAAATTATAAGCTGGTACGTGTTATCTCACCATAAACAACTCTGCCTGCTACATTCCTGAAGCAATCCAAGAGATCCGCTATTAACAGAGCTGGGCTAAATATATCCCTTCCAGGAGCCTCCAGCCTCAGTTCCAGAGTCACATCTTGTTTCAGCTGGAGCAGATTCTCTCCTGCTTTCCTGCCTCCAGGCAGCATCGTTAGAGGTCTCGAGGTGTCCAAAGAGGTTGGCATGATAAACTGAGGGACTTCCTTGAGGCCCTGTCTGTTTACCTGAAATGGTCCACCTGCCCCTGGTGCCACTTCACCAGCCTCTGTATGTTTATATATCTACTATGCATCATGTCTGCCTCCAACTAAAATGTAAAGCACAACCTTAACCTCATAGCGAAGACTCACACCAAAGGAGGGGTTTTATACATGGGATTTGAGGAATTCATCAGATAGGGGGGCATTTGGCTTTTTTTCTAATGGGAAGAGATGAAGGTCTTCGAGCAGCAAGTCGGAAATGAAAGCCTGTATTTTTCTTTTGGTTTGCTTGGGACGAGGGGTGTCCCTGGGTGTGAGACTTTCAGTGCTAACACTGGGGCAGTGTTGGATAAACTGGGACAGTCAGTCACCCTCCATACCCTTCACCACCACTGTCCTTCAGATTCCCTTCACCACTGTTTCTTATACTGGCTGAGAGAAAGAGAGAGTAAGAGGTCAGAGCACGAAACGGAGCTTCGGAAGTTTTCACCAAACCCATTCCAGATATCTGAGGGGTTTCACACTAGAACAACATTAGGAGGGGTCAATATTCACCTTCTTTGAAGGTGTTTGTGAGAAAAGGAACCTTAAGAGATTGAAGGGAAAGATAGAACTATAGTTTTAATTTGGAAAATCACTCTAAAGAGCTATTTTAAGTGTTTGCATATCACTTGCTTGAATTTAATTTTCCAGTAAATGCTCCTAATACATACAAAATGGAAACGTTTGTGATTACAAGTCTGTAGGGTTTGAACCCAGAGCCACAATCTGTAATTTTAACAAATCCTCCCCTGGCTGTTTTGGACTTTACAGTCCGTGGCACTCTGCCTCCACCTGGTGGCAGTGTACCTAAATTAAGTCGGGTTCCTCCTTCCCCCTCCATATTTTTGTGTGGGATGAGAGCTTCACTTTTGGGAATTGTATCTTACAAGCCAAATTATACAGATATTAATTTGTCTCATAGTATACTATCATTTTTATTTAGAATTCAGCATCAATTTGGAGCAAACATTTTGTCTTTATATTTGCTTTTTACTTTATCTTGTGAAGTACTACAAGCCTAATAAAATAATTGAATACTGCAGTCCCTTAGAGAATTTATAACTATTGTAAGCAGATATCACAGAGAACATGATTTGTGAAAATATCATGTGTATAGATTTTATGAGGTTATAATAAATAAAACTTGTTAAGAAATGTATATCAGACAAAATTCATCATGTCCATTATCACACCGAGTTCTGCAATTATTAGACTCAAGGATTAGGAGCTCACATTAGGGAATGTAAGTGGGATTGCTTTTGCATAGGGAAATCTGTGTATCTTATATAGTCTTTATTTTATGTTGATTTTGTTAACTCCACAGCATGAGAATTCTGAAATAATTGCTAAAACTCATGAGTTATTTTATCATCAACGTACTCTGGGATCAGAAGACTCAAAGCCCACTTGTGCATTTTGCTGCTTCTTTGGGGAAAGTCATTTCACTTCCCGAGGGCTGGCTTTCCTGGTCTGTGAAGTTGAGATCATAATTATATGTCACCAGGTGGGTGTAAAAGTCAAGCAAGATGCTGTGTGTACAGGTGCTCTGTCATCCAGATGTTAGTCTCAGGGGCATTGTTATCTTGTGCAGATTGAAGGCACAGATTCCAGGTCATACTTCCCAGTCTGTGACTGCATTCCACCCTCCATTTAAATCCTAGGCCTGAGTTTCCTTGGACTGTATCAGGAATTCTAATTCCCTATGAACCCACTGGTCTTCTCACTTGCCAGAACCACTCCCAAGCCCCCAACTGTCACTCTCCACATGCCCAGCTTCTCCCTTCACCAACAATGGCTAAAGCAGCCTGCAGCAGAGTAGAACAGGCACCCAGCCTAGACTAGGTGTGGGGTTCTCTGGGGTGGGGATGGGATCCAGAGCCTGTTACCCATGAGTGTTGTCACAGAGGAAACCGGTAGAGTTAAGGGACATGGGAGAAGCAAGTGTATCGGGGAGAAGAAGGGTGGCCCTCTCTTCTGCCTACCCTCCAACTAGGTCCTCTGATAGGAGCAAAATAATTTTACCTTCAGGTCTAGACTTAGCAACAGTCTGATTCCAGGGCAAGGAGAACCTTCTCTTCCTTTATCTCTCCCCTCTCCTGCTACCTCCAACCTGTGTTCACACACACACAATGGCGAGGGGTTGCATATGGACCTTTTTATGAGCCATTCCACCTGCCTTGCTGATGTTCCCTCTAGGAGAGGCAAAGTCTTTTTTCCCTCCACAGAGGGACCTTGAAGAAGGGTGGCTGAGTGTGGGAAAGGGGGAACTGCAGCAGTCAGAGCATCCTGGGGCGGGATCTCAGAGCTGAGTCCTGAGGAAGTATAGAGCTCAGTCAGCGGAAAATGGAGCGGCAAAATGTGGGCCTTTCCAAGAGGGACCAATGCTGTGTGGTCCTCACGCCATGATCAGTCATTCCTTCTTCCGCTGGGTCAGGCCCTTCTCCATTCATTCCTTGCCTTAAAGCCTTCCTCTGCACAGAGGCAGATAGTCGGTCGCTTTTGTTGCAGAGCTTTTTTGGCTCCTCCAGGCTCATGGGGCATGCATTTCTGGAAAACCCACTTTGATGGCACACTTCATCTGACCAACCTAATATTATTTTTGTCTTTGTCTTAATTTCTTACTAAAATGAGGGAAAACGTGTCTCCACTCTTCTTTTGAAATGAAGTGGAGGTTTTTCAGCTCTTTGGTGGTGGTGTTGTAAGCATTCCAATTCAGTGCTGTTTTTAGGTTCTGATTGCCTCCTCAACTCTCTTCTGTATAAAGTAACAACTTAGAATTTACCTCTTTGCTTCTAGTGTCATTCTCACCCTTGGCAATGCAGTTTCTGACAAGGCTCCATGCTGCTGGAAGGCTGCCTCCCAGGTAATGGAGGCACCACGACTGCACTGGAGTTTAAGTAGCTTCTGAATTTATTCCAGAAAAAAGGAAAAAAAAATATAAAAACCATTTTCATTTGCAGTGACTCCTCCTGTTGCTGAGGCCCAGGCTACTGTCTGGCCAAGAGCACACATAGGGTTTGAAACGTTCCAGAACAAAATGCCAGTCTGCCTCCTCCTGTCTGGAATCTAAGAACTAACCCATCACTGCGCCTGACAACAAGGACCTACAGAGTTGCAGGGACATTTTAGATTTGTTCAAACGTTCGTGGAGGCTTAGCCATTGCCAAAACTTTACTTTGACACATCTGATGTTGGAGAGGGGAGGCCCATTGGCAGCATCTGCTAGAAACACGTCCAGATTCTCCAGGTTGTATCTGGGGCAGAACTATGGCACAGGAGCCAAAGCACCTGGGCCCTGTTTCCAGCGTGCCTGGCAGAAACATTTCTGAGACACAGTTTGCCTCCAGGAAATATTTCACATGAGGTTTATCCTTTCTGTGTTAGTGAAAGCATAACTGGTAATACTGTCTACTATCTCATGTAACACCTTTCATATAAAGCCCAAATGGAAATTTTTTTTGCATGAGATTATTGCCAGAAAACATTTTGTCTCTATAGATAAAATGTTGGTGTGAAAAACTGAAATTAAAATTACATAGTACATCACAGTTCCCTCCAAGTCTTGGGTGCCAGATAACTTAAGGTTAAATTCATTGTCCCAATGTGCTCATTTAATCAAGTCAAGTGCTTGAGACATATTTCCCTTTTGTTTTTATTTTTGCTTTTCCTGTTGAATTATCTATCTACCTATGTACCCATCCAAGCCTCCATCCATCCATCCATCCACCATTTTTTTTTCCTTTGGAATGAGTTTTAACCTGTATAAAGGCCCAAGTCCTTGGCAGAAGCAGGTACAAACTAAACTGAAATTAATTCCTTCAGTTGTGAAAGAAATGTCTATTTCAAAATTGCAGTAATTTCTCTGCATTGTTCCATTCATACATCTTTTTAAACATTAAGTGATGAAGCTAGGAGATCCAGCTATACAGTGGGGAGGGGGCAGTGTCAGAAGGTTGACTGTCGTAAATCCCATGTATTGTATCATTTGAGCACATGACTATACCTACAACCTGAAAGGAGGAATGATTTTACAAATCAGTTCCACTGAAACAAAAATAGTTTTCCTCTGGTACTTAATGCCAGCATAAATCTTTCTCCTCTTTCTAGAAAAAGAAAGAGAAAGCAGGATCTATCTTGTGCAAAAGATGAAAACTCCACTTCCCAAAGTCTTGGGGTAGGCCACTGGATATTCAGCGATTGTTCAATGGCACTGACTAATGTAGACAGACAACTTAAGGCCATTCTACTAGCCCAGATGCCATTGTTCTGTGTGGCATGGATACTAAAACCCCTACTAGCTTTTTGAAGCCTTCTTGATAAGTATTTCGCAAATGAAGTCTACCTCAAACCCATGTTCCACATTAGACTTACAGAGATTTGTAGGTGGGAGGTTAGGTAAGGGCCACCAGTAAGTTTTCCTCTGGAGGACAGACATGGCCTTTTTTTTTTGGAATCACGGGGGTTGCTGGTGGGCAAAAAGCAACGGTGGGGTGGAAAGGAGAAAGTGTTTTCCAGGGACAGGCTGCACTTTTAACAATTCACAAATGAACTGTGCAACGTTGCTCACCTTCTTAATCTCTCACTCTCTCTTTGCCTTTTTATCTGTACAGCTTTTGACTTGTTTTTGTAATTAGTGTTATTTTCTAATTCTATGTTCCTTTTCCACTACAATTATTGCCACTTATAATCATCTCCATCCTGTGGGGAGGTAATTTAGCCTGTGCCTCTGACAGTGATGATGTCATGTTTCAGCTCACACTGTGGGAAAGGTGAAGGTGGAGCTGGCCTCAGGGACTATGCTATGTAGAACTCAAACACCATCAGATTCCTCTCTTGATCATTATGTATGGGCTTTATTTTTTCCTTGACAGATGAACTTTCTCTAATCAACAGGGGATGTGGCCATCAGCAGCTTCCAGGGTCTTATCCTTAGTGCTCTGCTGCCAGAAAAGAAAAGACCTTTTCCCCTTAGTTCTAATCTTTAGTCACTGGAAGAGACTCTGGTTGGCTTGAACAGGGTTATGTGCTCAACCCTGGGCCAATCATTGATGCTAAAATATCCACATGTAAAAAGAGAACTACTCTGTTTTGGAGCCCTTGTTAGTGCATGGAGATGATGGGGGAAGAAATAAAGAAGCCCCTATTCCCAGAAGAAAGGAAAAGAGGCACTTGGCTAACAATAAATATTTATTGAGCACCTACTATGTGCTGGACAGTACATTTGGAAGCAGGAGACAGAACAAGAATTGTTTTAAGAATGTAAGCTTTTGGGGAAATTTTCAGAAATCTTGCAGAAAGCTTTGAATTTCCAGAGTGTGGACTAGCACTTCATACTATTTTTACCCAGATTCAAAGGGTGAAGAGATTTTAGTGGATATTCTAGTTTTGCTTTATTTAAAACACAATGTGTTGTGTTTTAAATAAAACAAAACTAGAATACTATCTTTGATGGCAAGTAACTTTAAAGACAGAGATTTTTTGCCCCAGAAGGAAATTTGACTAGTGGCCTTAGTGTTCTTCACAGTTAAGAAAATTGATAAGGATCTGAAAGGCAGTATGATATAGTGCAACTAGTAGATTTATTGTTAGAAGATCTGGTGTCTAGTTTTATTCTAATGATAATAAAATGGATGACTCTGGGGGTCTCAGGTTGGGCCCCAGGAGGCAGACCCTGAGTTAGAGATCAAGGTTCAGGAGGATTAATAGGATTAATACCCTGAAGGAAGATAGCAGGACTGGGCAGAGGAGACCTTGGGCCATGATGTTGTCACCACGGGGCTCAGTGCCCCATGGGGGCACTCTGGAGCTGCGGTGGCCCTGCACATCTGTCCTGAGTTGGGACAAGGTGACTGGACTGGACTGATATCACCTTTTTTGAGGCAGCTCTTCCTAACACCGGGCAATACTACAGCAGGGAGTGCCAGCAGCATCTCTAGCAGCTGGGATTAGGCTTCTAGTCCTGAAGCAATCTGGGCAACACAGTCCAGCATCCACTGCATGGGCCACGTCATTTCACCCTTCTGAGCCTTTGATTTAACAATATGAACTAGAAATATTGGCCCATTAGAGCCTTAAGTCTATTTCCAACTTTAAAATCTTCTATTATAATGTGAGACACTAACTAGATTCCTGAAGTCTTATTTTGTATTATTTTGTAATAAATATGCATTTAAAAATACCTGGTGAAACATGAAAAAGAACGAGGAAGATCTCTATGAGTGGATTTGGAGTAATTTTTAAAATACAGTGTTAAATAAAAGAAGCAAAGTACAAAAAGCATGTAGTACAATATTCTCTGTCCGGAAAGAAGAAAAAATTTTTTTTGTGTGTGTGTGTGTTTGCAGAAAGAAAGAAATACAAAAAGGATGATAAAACCTATAGGGAGGTGGATTGTAACAGGGTTGGAGGGAACAGGGGTGGGAGCAGGTGAATGTCTTATATACTTGGAAAATTAAATAGTAAAATTAAAGGTAGGAAGAAGCAAAAATCTAAAATTGGAATACAGTGTAAAAAATGAAGCTGTATATTGTTTTGATAAAATACTCGACAAAATAGCAAACTGAATTCAACAACACATCAAAAAGTTAATTCAACATGATCAAATAAATTTCAATCCTGGTACACAAGATTGACTTAACTTATGCAAATCAATAAATGTGATTCACCACTTAAATAGAAATAAAAACAAAAATCACACGATCATCTCAATAGACACAGAGAAAAAAAATCCAACATCCCTTCATGATGAAAAACCTTCAAGAAACTAGATATTGAAGGAACATACCTCAAAGTATTAGGAGCCATCTGTGAGAAACACACAGTCAGCATCATGCTAAACAGCCAAAAGCTGAAAGCATTCTCCTTGAGAACTGGAACAAGACAAGGATGGCCAGTCTCACCACTCCTATCCAACATAGTACTGAAAGTGCTAGCCAAAGCAATCAGGCAAGAGAAAGAAAGAAAACACGTCCAAATAGGAAAAGAAGTCGAACTATCTTTTTTTGGCAATGACAGGATTCTCTACCTAGAGTACCCTAAAGACTCTGCCAAAAGACTCCTGGAACTGACAAGCATCTTCAGTAAAATTTCAGAATACAAAATCATTGCACAAAAATTAGTGGCATTTCTATATATCAGTAACTTTCAAGTTGAGAGCCAAAGAATGCAATCTCATTTGTAATAGCCACAGAAAAACAAAATACCTATGAATACATCTACCCAAGGAGGCAAAAGATCTCTATAAGGAAAACTATAAAACAAATCATAGAAAATACAAACACATAGAAAAACATTCCACGCTCATGTATCAGAAGAATCAATATCTTTAAAATGGCCATACTGCCCAAAGCTATCTACAGATTCAATGCTATTCCTAACTAGCTATTAATGTCATTTTTCACAGAAGTAGAAAAACTATTCTGAAATTCATATGAACCAAAAAAGAGCCTGAATAGCCAGAGCAATCCTAAGCAAAAGGAAAAAAGCTGGAGGCATCACATTACCCAACTTCAAACTATATTATAGGGCTACAATAACCCAAATAGTATGGTACTGGTACAAAAACAGACAATAGACCAATGGAACAGTATAAAGAAACCAGCAATAAAACTGCACACCTACTGCCATCTGATCTCCAACAAAAGTGACAAAAAGAAGCAATGAGAAGAGGACTCCCTATTCCATAAATGGTGCTGGGATACCTAGCTAGCCATATGCAGAAGAATGAAACCGGATCCCTATTTTTTTAACATATACAAAAATTAAGATGGATTAAAAATTTAAAGGTAAGACTTCAATCTATAAGAACCCTAGAAGAAAACCTAGGAAACACCATTCTGGACATGGGCCTTGGGAAAGAATTTATGACTAAGTTCTCAAAAGCAATTGCAACAAAAACAAACATTGATAAGTTGGATATAATTGAAGAAAGAAACTATCAACAGAATAAACAAACAACCTACAGAATGGGAGAAAATATTTGCAAACTATGTATCTGGCAAAAGTCTAACATCTAGACACTATAATGAACTTACACAATTAAACGACAAAAAACAACCCCATTAAAAATAGGCAAAAGACATAAACAGACACTTCTCAAAAGAAAACATATAAGCAGCCAAAAAATACATGAAAAAAGATTCCATATTACAAATCATCAGTGAAATGCAAATCAAAATCATGGTGAGATATCATCTCATACCATTCAGAATGGCTATTACTAGAAGTCAAAACCAACAAATGTTGGGAAGGCTTTGGGGAAAGGGGAACAGTTTACACTGTTATGGGAATGTAAATTAATTCAGCCATGCTGGAAAGCAGTTTGGAGATTTCTCAATGAATTTAGAACTGTCATTTAACCCAACAATCCCATAACTGATTATATATCTAAAAGAAAACAAATCATTCTACCAAAAAGACACATGCACCCATGTGTTCCTCATAGCACTATTCACAATATCAAAGACATAGAATCAACCTAGGTGCACAAGGTAGATTGGACAAAGAAAATATGATACATATATGCCATGAAATACTATACAGCCATAAAAAAGAGTGAAATCATGATTTTGTAGTATCATGGATGCAGCTGGACGTCACTATCCTAAGCAAATTAACACAGGAGCAGAAAATCAATACTGCATATTTCCTACTTAAAAGTGGGAGGTAAACACTGGATACTTGTGGACATAAAGATGCAACAATATAAACTGGTAAGAACAATATAAACTGAGGAGGGAGAGAACGGGGAAGGGGTGAAAAATAAACTGTTGGGTATTATGCTCAGTACTGGGGTGACACGATCATTTGTACCTCGAACCTCAGGATCACACAACATACCCAGGTAACAAACCTGCATATGTCTCCCCTGAATCTAAAATAAAAGCTGAAAGTAATAGTAATAATGATAAATAAAAATAAAATAACCAGACAGAAAAAATAATTGATTTGAATAATTTTTGATATCAGGACTCTGGCTCACTATACCTCAGTATTATATATTCTAAGAAGACTTTCAAAGGCAGCTAAAGCTTTATGTGGTATCCTTGTTGGTTTTTAGGAATGGCAGTCTTATAATTTTAAACTGCTATGTAACTATTATAAGGATAAAGCAAAAAAGTAGACACAGTAACATTATTGAGAATCAAGACTCTTCTGTAATGGAAAATAAACATTGAAAATACAATAAGTTTAAAAAAACCCTTTTATATTATATTTGAATATATAAGTCTTGAACACATATATTTCCTTGCTTTGCCCACTTGAATGTAGCTACATAGAAGAACCTCCTTATTTTTAGGCAATGCATGGTGAAGTAGTGACTAAATGAATGGTCTAACAAGTGGTGACACCTAGCTGCAATGAACACACTTACTGCCTAGATCTTGTCATAAATGCTTCTCTTCGTTATAAAGAAACAGGACTCCTTGGAGAATGGTGATTTGGTTTGGATCTGTGTCCCCACCCAAATCTCATGTCAAATTGTAATCCCCAGCATTGGAGGTGGAGCCTGGTGAGAGATGATTGGATCATGGGGGTGGATTTTTCATGAACGTTTTAGCACCATGCTCTTGGTGCTGTTCATGTGATAGTGAGTGAGTTCTCGTGAGATGTGGTTGTTGGAAAGTGTATGGCACCTCCTCCCTCTCCCTCTTGCTCCTGCTCCAGCAGTGTGAAGTGCCTGCTCCCTGTTCACCTTCTGCCATGATTGTAAGTTTCCTCAGGCTAAGCAGATGCCAGCACCATGCTTCCTGTAGGACCTGTGGAACCATGAACCAATTAAGCCTCTTTTCTTTATAAATTACCCAGTCTAAGGTATTTCTTTATAGAAATTCAAGAACAGACTATAATAAAAATGGTTTAATCCAGATCTGAGGAAAAAAATATAAAATGAATCAGAAACATTTTATGGTGCCAGAAATCAAGGAGAAATAGAAAACTGGTATGTTCTAAAAAAGGATATAGGATTCATTTTGAAGGGGCTCCCTTTAGCCAAATTTGGAACAGTTTGAACATTTAAAAAAAGTAAGCAACTATAACACATTCAATAAAAAAGAAATGTATGAGACCACAGTAATATGATGTAGAGAGAGGAGAGAGAGAGAGAGAGAAAATAGAGAGAGAAGAAAAAGAATAAAAGGAAAGCTCATCTTTACAGAAGAATGTTAGCTAATAAATACAGGAAGGAGAGAACCCTAATATAATGATGAACTCAGGTAAGGATCTTTAATGCATACTAAAACAGTTGGGTGACATTTTGGAGAAAAGTCCATTCATATTATGCCAAAGTACTGCCTCACAGATTACTGATAACAAAGGAGGGAAAAATGTAAAGGTATTTACTCTTTGGAGACCTCTGGCCATCATCACCTTAATTAAGGGATCAAACTTAGCATCACTTACACTGGGACACTCTTATGACATTAACTGGCTACCCTAATGTGATTCAACGTTAAGTAACAAAATTGACAATGCATTGTTCTGCCAGAGATGTATAGCTTGAATCTAATTAAGTTGCCAGACCTAATTTGCAGAGCATAGAAATTATAGGGATAGAGTATCAGGTTACAAAACAAACACCAAGAGGAAACAACCAGCTTTCTCTGGAATGCATGGAACATCCTGTAACATAACCGGACTCCTTAAAAAGTCAATGCAAATACGTCTTTAAAAAAGAAAAAGTATCATTTTTTGATATTTCAAAACAATAAAAACTTTAAAGGCTAAAAACACAATCAAGTACAAGAATTTGCATAATGTTAGAAATATAAACTGAATATTAGATCATATGGAATTATTGTCATTTTCTTAGGTGTGATTATGATATTGTGGCTACATAGAAGAACCTTCTTAATTTTAAGCAGTGCATGGTGAAGTAGTGACTAAATGCCATGAATGTCTGCAACTTATTCTAAGTAATTTAACAAATAAAATAATATATATGTTTTGTTCCTCCTGTATTTTCTCGGTAGATAGATAGGTATATAGGTAGGTAGGTAGATAGAGAGATAGGTAGGTAGCAACAGTGACAGAAGGAGGAAGCAAATAAGGTAAAATGCTAACACTTGGTGAATCTAGGAGAAGGGTATATTGTTAGTTCAATTCCTTTATCTTTTTACAGACTTGAAATTTTTCAAAATAAAAAGTTGAGAGAAAATGCTTAGCTATACAACATAAGACATAGAAGAGAGTCCTTGGATTTTTATCTTATACATTTTTCATTTTATGAATTGTAAAATTAAAATTCAAAGAGATTATAGACTCACTCAAGGCCACAGAGCTAGCACAGAACAGATTCAGCCTCTCGTGTTATATTCAGCTCTCATGAAAATTAACCTCACTTTTTATTTCCTTCTCATGCCACACCGGCTTTTCCCTATCAAAAGGACTCGGGGAGGCAGAGGATTCCGGAGGCTCTGACGTGGATTGATCCTTGACACTCTCCTCAGGACCATGGTTTCTCCTTATTAGGCCTGAACTTGGGGATTGCAGGGAACCCTGCACTCTCACACTCCCTCTCACTCCATCTCCCACCTCGACTTCCTGGGCTCCACTGTCTCACTGTTTCTTTCTTTTCTTTTTTTTTTGCTTGAATGTTATTAATTTTTTAGATGATGATGATGATTATTATTATTTATACTTTTTCTGGAGTACATGTGCAGATTGTGCAGGTTTGTTACATAGGTATACACGTGCCATGGTGGTTTGCTGGGTCCATCCCCCAATCATTTGCATTAGGTATTTCTCTTAATGTTATCCCTCCCCAATCACCCCACCCCCTGCTATCCCTCCCTTAGGCCCCCCGGCCCCCTGACAGGCCCCAGTGTGTGATGTTTCCCTCCCTGTGTCCATGTGCTTTCTTCGTTCAACACCCACTTATGAGTGAGAACATATGGTGTTTGGTTTTCCGTTGTGTCAGTTTGCTGTAAATGATGGTTTCCAGCTTTATCCATGTCCTCGCAAAGGACATGGACTCATCTTTTTTATGGTTGTGTAGTATTCCATGGTGTATATCTGCCACATTTTCTTTATCCAGTCTATCACTGATGGGCATTTGGGTTGGTTCCAAGTCTTTGCTATTGTGAACAGTGCTGCTTCTTTAATGCAGTGCCACCCTCACTGACCTGGCCTTGTCACTGTGTCAGTCATGTTCCTTAATATTCTCAGACTGATTTTTAAAAGGTTTCCTGGCATTATTGAAACCAATTGTAACAACACTAACTCAACATAATCATATCTTGGCCAGGCTCATTGGAAACCTCAGTTTCAAATAAAAGGCTATACGCTGGGCAGTAACTTCCCCAATCTCCAAAGGGGTAGTGCCTTCTGCAAAAAGATAGCTTTAAATACACTAGCCTATAAATTAAACCACCGTGCTGAGTTTGCACAGGAACATTTTGCAAGGTAGTTAAACAATGAAAAGTAAGCATGTTTCCTATTGGGTCCTTCTCCCGTCAGAGAAAGGGAACTATGGGTGGACATGCTCAATGGAAATCAAGCATGAATTAAGGGGCTTAAGCCTTCTAAGGTAGAAAAGTAGAAATAACTGAAAAATTTTCAAGGTTGGATTTAACTTTTCTGCTTTTTTCCTCCTAATCCCTCCTTCCCCCACTCCCTTTTTGTGTTACCATTTAACGTTGCACTTTCTTTTTTCTATTCTGATGTACCTACAGTTTATTTTCCTTCTTTGGCGCAAAATAATTTTTGTTCTTAATGTGTGTAGGAAAACTTGGTATAAAAATTCTAGACAGTCAGCCCTGTCCCCCATCTAGCTGTTGCTTATAATGGACCTCTTTTCAGTGAATATCTAATGAAGGTAGCTGTTAAATAAAAATGAATGTTATATATAAAATTGTAAAATGTTATTTTCTACCTTGTAGAGAACAAGCATATCAGTGTGGAATATATAATTTACACTCAAGCTGGAAGACGACAGCAACTTAAATGATACCAGGCATGGAATGGGCAGGGAATCAAAAGTCATCAAGGAAAGTTGGAGGATATTCCAGAGATTGCAACATAATCCCCAGAGGTTCAATGTATTTGCTGAGTAAGGGCCTTAGAAAAACAAGACTGTGGCTTTTTATTATTGGCACATTCCCTCAAAATGAGAGACAGCGTCTCTTCTCTCGAACTTACGGAGCTGACTTTCTCATTTGTAGTGTGGTGTGTATCTCTGCATAGGGAGCTCTAAAATTAGCTTTTAAAAGCAGGCATAACAAGCTGCTGGCCTGGGTTTTATTTCATCTGTACAATATTTTTAAAAATAAGAACTTTGCACATAAAAATTCTGATTTCCAACTTCACTGGGAAGATCTGGCAACACCGGGCTTGAATTTTCTCCTGGTGAAGGCTGCTTATCTCTCGCGCCATGAGCTCTGTGGTTTGCTGCAATCCCTGGAAGTCCCTGCTGTTTATCCAGATGCCTTTATTTAAATGGCTGGCTCCTGGCAGCCTCTGAGTTTGAGACCTATGTCATAAAGTTTCAATTCATTTCGATGATCGATTTCTTTTTTGACAAGGATGTATTTACATCTGTTATGGCACCTCATGTATTCAGGATGCCTTACAAGGAGTTTTATATTACATTATTTTATTAATTCCTTCCAACTTTGGAGATAAATAAAATTATTATAATTACTTAAAAAAATATGTTTCTGAATCTTGGAGAGGCTGTGGAACTTGCCCAAGTCCACACAGTTAGCATCAGAGCCGAATTCAAACCCAAAGCCTGTCCCATCAGAGAACTGAGGCAAAAGAGAATGCTGAGTTTGCACTTACCCACTGCTGATTTCCTTGAAAAGAAAGAAAGCAACATAATAGCATGAAACGACCATGGGTCAAAGGCCCAAGACTGGGCCTGAGAACACGGGCTTGTCTTTCGGAGGGTCTTACTGCTTATTGGTTGGCAACCTTGAGAAATCCCCTTTCCTCTCTTGGTTTCAGTTTTACAATCTACAAAATGAGGGGAGAGGGGTGGGTGAATAAGGAGACCTCTAAAAGCCCTCAGCCTTCTGTCTTCCTTTGTGTTTGGTACGTAGCTGAGAAAGGTTGTGTTCCTTTTCTTCTGCTCCCTCTGCTGGGCATGGAGCAAGAGAACACTTTTTGCTGCCCAAGCCCTTTTGAATTTAATTGACTCATTCATCAAGGGCTCGCGCTGTACAAGGTCATGATGGGCTCCTGGTCACCTGGTGAGGAGACCTAGACTAGCGATAATTATGAGTCACTTTCTGATCACCACTGTGCAGAAGGTCCAAAGTAACTCAGGACTCTATTGTAAACATGGAAGTCGTAGAATCAGAAAACATTATAATAATCAGGGAGACAGCTAGAGCTCATATTTATGAAGCACTGACAATCGACCAGGCATTGTCTTCAGCGTTTTACCTATTTTCATTTCCGTTTGACCCTGAAAGCAAAACTATGAAAGTTGACATTTATCATCTTCAAGTTGCGCTGGGAGGGAGATTAGAATTGAATCCCCTTCTTTTTCAGATGAAGAAATTGAGGCCCAGGGACGTTAAGTGACTTATCCGAAGTCAGGCAGCCGCTGATGGCTAGCAGAGCTAAGCCCGGAAGCTGTTCTCGAAATGTGTTTGATTTCTTCATTCAGTTTCTCCAATTTAAAATCTGGCTGAGGAGATCGGACTAATACACCAAGAAATAATTAACAGGATGAGGCGTGTAATTGAAGCTTAAATCTCCAGAATGGAAATGGGCCTTAGAGACTATCTATTATGACTTCCTATGCAAACAGAAACTTCTCTCCACACCCCTGACAATTGAGTGCTTAGCATTTGACTTGAAACTCACCTCTAGTCCTAATTTGGTTCCTATACAGGATATATCTATGCTTTCTTCTGTGCACAGTCTTCCAAGAATTCAAAATAGCTCTTGTGAACCTATAAAACATCGTGTCCAGGCTAAAACCCCCAAACTTCTTTAAGTCTTTCACATTATACATGATTTTGAAGAATATTCATTATAAACCTGGTTGTCCCTCTGTGATGGACTACAAAGACAGCTTCTAATAAGTGATACCACCTGGTATTCCTGTCCTTGTGTAGTCTCCTTCCATCCTGAATTTTGGCTGTCCTTTGACTTATATCGAATGTGACAGAAGTGACTCTGTGCTAGTTCTGATCTTCAGCCTTAGGAAGGCCTGATAACTTCGATCTTTGTGACCTTAGAAGCTAGTGCCATGTAAGAAGTTGAGCTACCCTGCTGGGGAGATGAGATCCCAGGGCGTGTGATATCATATGGATAAGAATGTAGAGGAGCCGTGTTGGATGTTCCAGCCCATGGGTCTCCAGAGTACTCTGGCACCAGCTGCCAAATGATTGCAAATGCAAGCGAGATTCAAAGGGAGACAAATGGAAGAATCACCCAGCTGAATCCAGTCAGCATACGCTATCGTGAGAGATAATAATGCAGTAAATTATTTTTTTAAGCCACTACATTTGGGTGATTTGTTATACAGCAGTATTTTATTAGCGCTCTCTAGAGGGGCAGACCTAGTAGGAGACATATATGTATACGTCCAGAAATAATGTGTGTGTGTGTGTGTGTGTGTGTGTGTGTGTGTATACATATACATATATGGCAGTTTATTGAGCATGTACTTATACCATCACAAGGTCCCACAATAGGCTATCTGCAAGCTGAGGAGCAAGGAGAGCCTGTCCAAGTCCCAAAACTGAAGAACTTGAGTCCGATATTCAAGGGCAGGAAGCATCTGGCACAGGATAAAGATGTAGTCTGGAAGGCTAGACCAGTCTCTCTTTTCACATTTTTCTGCCTGCTTATATTCTAGCTGTGCTGGCAGCTGATGAGATAGTGCCCACCCACATTGTGGGTAGGTCTACCTCTCCCAGCCCACTGACTCAAACGTTAATCTCCTTCGGCAACACCCTCACAGACACACCCAGGATCAATACTTTGTATCTTTCAATCCAATCAAGTTGACATGCTGTATTAACCATCACAAGCCCACCTCTTGTCAGTTGGAATTCATACACATCTCCTGAGATCATACGTAATCTTCAAATACAGACAATAATGAGGTCATAGTTATGCCTAATATAATACTTCTTCATACAACTGGAAACACACCAATTCCCAACCCGAATACTATCACATAAAGTTAACAATACTTAAATGCTGATGTGAAGTTAATAAATCTTATGTCACATGATAAAGGAGAAAGGAAATAAAATGAAGTTATTTTCTTAGTACAAGTGTATACATGCACAAACCTGTTTTTAACAAAAGAAGAAGGAAATGCTCATGACAATTACAGTCCTCGTTTCTGCAGCTGGTCACATGGTCGCAGCTAGTATTGATGACTACCTTCTTCTACTACCCAGTCTGTATTCCGTTTGCTGTCAGCAAGTGCCTCAGCAGGTCATGGTTTTTTTTCCTGGGGGAGTAACCCAAACCTTCATTCCTGAAGAGTCTGGGTCATTTGTAGTCCTGCCTGGATTGGTCTGTTGTAGTTTCCCATTTATCTTAATCACAGGGCACGGTAATACTAAGAGATGCCCTCATGGATCTCCTGTATTCGATGCATACTCTTCCTTATGTCTGTTGTGGAGTAGTAGACTGATTTCATCTTGATAGTCTGGGTCACTCACCCCAGCCAACACTGTAACTCCCTTCTTAGCTTGTTGACTTAAAGGCAGGAGGAGCCGAAACTGTCCAGGTGGCAATCTTAACTTCCAGTTTAATGGAATCGTTATTGTGTTTCCTCTTGGTAGCATTCTTCCCTCTGGAACTAAGACCTCTAGGCCAGCAGAATAGAATATCCTAGGAATAGGAAGCAAAGAGTTTGCTAGTTGATCACTAGGAATGATGGTGAGTGGTGCCCCTTCCACTTCCACCCTTTGATTCCTGAACCCGTGAATCCTGGCTGTGGAAGAAACAGTACTATATATTGGATGCTGATTCAGAGCATACATGGCCTTCTGGAGAACTTTGCCCCAGTCCCGCAAAATGTTGTCACCTAGTTGACATTGTAATTGTGACTTCAAAAGGCCATTCCACTCTTCTATCAATCCAGCTGCTTCAGGATGATGGGGAATGTGGTAAGACCAGTTAATTCCATAAGCACAAGCCCACTGCTGCACTGGTTTAGCTGAAAAGTGAGTGCCTTGATCAGAGGCCGTGCTGTGTGGAATACCATGACAGTGGATAGAGTATTCCACAAGTCCATGGATGGTAGTCTTGGCAGAAGCATTATGTGGAGGATAGGCACACTTATATCTGGAGTAAGTGTCTATTCCACTGGGGACTAACTTTTTCCCTTTCTATGATGGAAGAGGTCCAATATAATTAACCTGCCACCAGGCAGCTGATGGATCACCTGAGGAATGGTGTCACATCAAGGGCTCAGTGTTGCTCTCTGCTGCTGGCAAACTGGGCACTCAGCAGTGTCCGTAGCCAGGTCAGCCTTGGTGAGTGGAAGTCCATGTTGCTGAGCCCATGAGTAACCTCCATCCATGTCACCATGACCACTTTGTTCATGGGTCCATTGGGTGATGACAGGGGTGGCGGGGAAAGAGGCTGAGGGGTGTCTACAGAATGGGTCATCCTATCCACTTGATTGTTAAAATCCTCCCCTGCTGATGTCACCCACTGGTGAGCATTCACATGGGATACAAATATCTTCACAGTTTTTGACCACTCAGAGAGGTCAAGCCACATACCTCTTCCCCAAATTTCTTTGTCACCAATTTTCCAATCATGCTTCTTCTGAGTCCCTGACAATATAACAAAACCTTTGGCTACAGCCCATGAAGCAGTATATACTCACACATCTGGCCATTTCATCTTCCAGGCAAAGTGCACAACCAGGTGCAACTCTCAAAGTTCTGCCCACTGGGAAGATTTCTCTTCACTGCTGTCCTTCAGAGATGTGCTAGAAAGGGGCTGTAGTGTTGCAGCTGTCCGCTTTCATGCGGTGCCTGCATATCATGCAGAACCATCGTGAACCAGGCCCTCGTCTTCTCTTCCTCTGTCAACTGATTATAGGGAACTCCCCCTGAGGCCATCGGTACAGGCTGGGGGAGAGAAGGTAGGGTGGCAGGAGTGGAAACCATGGACATTTGAATTATGTCCTCATGTAAATTGTTTGTGCCTTCAGGACCTGCTCGAGCCCGATCACGTATATACTCCTTCCTTGGATGATGGAATGCTGCTGTGCACAACCCACTTTATGTCTAGATGGGTCAGGAAGCACCCAGTTCATGATAGGCAGTTCAGGTAGCATGGTGACTTGATGAGCCGTAGTAAGACATTCAGTTTACACCAAAGCCCAATAACAGGCCAAGAGCTGTGTCTTAACAGGAGGGTAGTTATCTGCAGAAGATGGCAGGACCTTGCTCCAAAATCCTACAGGCCTCCACTGTGATTCACCTATGGGGGTCTGCCAAAGGCTCCAGACAGTATCCCTCTCTGCCACTGACACCTCAAGCACCACTGGGTCTGCTGGGTCCTTTGGCCCAGTTGGCAGAGCAGCTTGCACAGCAGCCTAGACCTGCTACAGAGCCTTCTCCTGTTCTGGAACCCACTAAAAACTGGCAGCCTTTCGGGTTACTCAATAAATGAGCCAGAGTAACCCACTCAAACGAGGAATGTGCTGCCTCCAAAATCCAACAGACCTACTGGGCGTTGTGCCTTTCTTGGTTGTAGGAGGGGCCAAATGTGGCCACTTATTCTTCACCTTAGGAGGAATGTCTCATCAGGCCCCACACCACTGGACCCCTAGAAATTGTACGGAGATAGAGAGTCCCTGAATTTTAATTGGATTTGTTTCCCATCCTCTGACATGCAAGTGTGTCACCAGTAAGTCCAGTGTGTTTGCTACTTCTTGCTCCTTGGATCCAGTCAGCACAATGTCATCAATGAAATAGACCAGTGTGATATCTTGTGGAAGCAAAAAGCAATCAAGTTCTCTCCAAATCAGATTATGATACAAAGCCGGAGAGTTGATATACCCGTGAGGTAGGACAGTAAAGGTATATTGCTGGCCTTGCCAACTGAAGGCAGATTGCTTCTGGTGGGCCTTACGGACAGGAATGGAGAAAATGGCATTTGCTGAGTCAATGGCTGCACACCAGGTACCGGGAGATTAGTTAATTAGCTCTAGTAATGAAACCAAATCTGGTACAGTAGCTGCAGTTGGAGTCACCACTTGGTTAAGCTTACGATAATCCACTGTCATCCTCCAAGATCCATCTATCTTCTGCACAGGCCAAATGGGAGAGTTGAGAATGGGGCTGTGGTGGGAATCATCATCCCTGTGCCTTTCAAGTCCTTAATGGTGGCACTAATCTGCACAATCCCTCCAGGGATGCAATATTGTTTTTGATTTCCTATTTTTCTAGGTAGAGGCAGCTCTAATGGCTTTCCTCACCCTACCAGTCAGGGAGCCAATGTCGGAGTTCTACCAGCTTCTAAGTATGTCTATGCCAATTAAGCATTCTGGTACTGGGGAGATGACCATAGGATGAGTCCGGGGACCCGCTGGACCCATTGTAAGTCAGACCTGAGCTAAAACTCCATTAATTATCTGACCTCCGTAAGCCAGTAACTGGAGGACCACAGTGACGTTTGGGGTCCCCTAGGATCATCGTCAGCTCAGAGCCAGTGTCCAGTAGTCACTGAAATGTCTGATCATTTCTCTTTCCCCAATACACAGTTATCCTGGTAAAAGGCCAGAGGTCTCCTTGGGGAAGGATGGGAGAAAGATTCACTGCATAAATTGTCAGTCATGTAGTGTGGTCCTTCCTCAAGGGGATCCGGCCTCCCCTTCATTCAAGGGGTTCTGGGTCTGTAAACTGGCTCAAATCTGGAAGTTAACTGAGGGGACATCATTGTCTGCTTTATAATTCAAATTAGTCTTTTGTCCATTTGACCTAGAAGTTTTCTTTTTATATAAATTAAGTAGGAATGCACTAGCTTCCTGTCAGTTTCATTTCGAGGAACTTGCTAACAATTTATGCCAAGTGCTATCAGTGTTCTCCATACTATTGGAAATAGAGTCCTTAGCATTTTTGAGTCTAATCATGTTAAACAGCCAACTCCAGAAACCCCAAAACCAGTGAAAGAACTCCATCCTTAATATTCTATTCCTCTAGAACCACTCCTGGTACCAAAATCTGTATTAGTCTGTTTTCACATTGCTTTTAAAGACATACCCGAGACTAGGAAGAAAAAGAGCCTTAATTGGACTTACAGTTCCACATCACTGGGGAGGCCTCAGCATCATGGCAGGAGGTGAAAGGCACTTCTTACCTGGTGGTGGCAAGAGAAAATGAGGAAGATGCAAAAGTGGAAACCCCTGATAAAACCATCAGATCTCGTGAGACTTAGTACCACAAGAACAGTATGGGGGGAACTGCCCCCATGATTCAAATTATCTCCCACTAGATCCCTCCCAGAGCTTGTGAGAATTATGGGAGTACAATTCAAAATGAGATTTGGGTGGAGCTAAAACCAATCAAACATATAACTGAAAGAATCCTGTAAAAAATATTCCCAGGATCAAAACGGGTCTGTGTAGTGTTGAGGTTGGAAGGAATAGTGCCTCTGTTTATCCTGACACTGTAAACCCAGTCCTGGATTTAATTTACATTTAGCAATCATATCATCAGATTGACGCTGCAGCCAACTATAAACCCCCAGTGTTTGTCACAGGAATGCTGTTTGGTTCTTTCTCCCAAGTTCTTTCCTAAATGTTGCTATGGACCTAAATAAAATATTTTATATTATTTTTCTTGATAATTTTTATCTTGTCTGTTGTGACTCATCATTCCAGCTTGATGAGATTTGAAAAAACATTTTAGTATATCATCTAATATAATATAAATTCATGTGTTTTCTGCAATTTGATTTCTCAATATGCCTACATATTGAGCAGGACCTGGAAAATTCAGAGTCCTTTGGCAGAGCATTGATTACATAACACTTTTAGGAAATGGTCATTGCCCCCTACAAGTCTGGATAATCTGTTGTCGACGAAACAGCTCTTCTTTCTTTGGTACATGAAGGCATTGTGGAGAATTCAACTTGCTGAAGCCAAAGCATATTTGCTCTCTAGCCTTTCCCTGAACTTTCAGAGTAAAACTGTCTAATAAAGTGGTCTAAATTTAGTGTGACATGACTAGCTGTTAACCCAGTCATGTGGGTGCCTAATGCACACCACTTTATTTCCTACACAACCATGAATATTTTATTTTAGAGTTTAAAGAATACAGGTTTGGAAGTCAAACACACCTGGGGTGAAATCCTGGTTCTTTTCATTGTGAACTAAGCCAAAATACTCAACTTCTCTGAGACTCAGTTTCCTCATCTGTAAAATGAGGAGGTTAATACTTTCCTCATGGGTTTCATGTGATGATTACAAGATTACATGTGGAATGCACTTAGTAGGATGCCCAGCATGTAATAAACACTCAATACCTGTTAAAGCTCATTATTATGACTGCTATATTGTAATAGTAAGTCATTACTCATTTTGTATTCTGTGAAATGGACCTTTTTCTTTTGACTTCTCTGAAAATTCGAAGAGTACGTGCCTGTCCCTAATCTTATGGTACTATGTTGAAGAATATAGCAAAAATAAAAATAGTGCTGCTTTCTGTCTGCCATCTGTTCACAATAACCATCTGCCCAGAACTGTAGCCCTGTCCCTTTTCATTTGCTCTTCTTTCTCAAAACATTAATTAAAATGTGTCCCCCCTAGCACCCCCATCCATGTCCAACTCACACCCTTTGTGGCCCTCCCATGTTTTACACAGCTCAACCCATTTGGGGCTCCAACTGGTGTCACACAAACCCACTGTGGCCACTTTTCACATTCCTCCTGGCTTATAGGTTTCCTGCACCGTACTTTTTATATGTCTGTCATCTCCAGGACTGTGTTGGACCAAGCCTAGAGGTCACTTAGCTCTGCAAGAATGAGATAGAAAACAAGGCAATCCGAAGAAGTCGTGGGATCTAGGTGTAGATAGCAGGACTTGGACAAGCAGAAGAGCACTCCAGTCATGGGAGAACCTGGGCACCAGGAAGAAAAATGAAATACAATCATTAGCAAGGACTGGGTACCAAGTCATGGAACCAACTACAAGATAGAGTGAGAAACCAGAAAGTGCTAGACTCAGGGTTCCTAATATCCCCCTTCTAAAGTAGGTAGTAGCATCTTGGGTCCAAGTTGAATCTACAAATAGCATTAGGTGGCCCCAGCAGTGGAGGTTATTATGCTGCCCCAGCAGGGAGCCAAGCAAGGTACTAAGATATTATCCAAGAAAATAGGTCTAAGATTCCCGACACTTGCTCATCCCATTCAGTTCTTTGGCTAGTCCTGAATTAAATCCTGGAGAACTTTTCTCGTGCTGATTTTGAGTCTTCTGAGAGATGGCCTTAACAGTCAGAAACCCATTAGATGCCCTTCTTTCAGCAGGGTGGCAATAGTCAACCACACAGAGTGGAATCCAGGTCACTAGTGACTTTCTAAGTACTCAAAATGCCAGTTAAAGGTGAGAACGTATCTGATAAGAATGGAGAGAGAGAGTGATACGTTACACTTCACAGGACAGTCATTTGTAATCTATTCTAATGACCTAAGGGGATGGTATTGGTTATAATTCTCTAGCTGTTCTTAAATGCCACTCAAAAGGCATCCAAGACTTTTGGCATTTCTTAACCTTGTAAAACTAAAAAATGTTAAAAACATTTCTTTTAAAAAGAGGCGGAGAAATAAACCCCACTACAATTTCACCTCCTGGAGACAATCTCTGTTAAAATTTTGGAGTGTATCTGAGCTAGCGTCTTTCTTCCCTCATTCCCTCTCGCATTTCCTTCTTTGTATCCTCCTTATCTTTCTCCCTTTGGGTTTCAAGGGCAGAGAGTTGGGTTATTTATCCTCCTCCTTCCTGGCACATTATCAACATTTGCATGTGCTTGGTTTGATCCTACTTTATCATTTTCCTGCTTCATCCTGAGTCATGTATCACTGAAGAATATATTATATTTATGTATTTCTCTGATTTACATAAGTTGCACTTGTTATAGGTCTTGTTCAGTCTCTCACTTTCTTTTTCTTTTCTTTCTTCTTCTTTTTTTTTTTTTTTTTGCTCATCACTATTTATATGATCTATTTACAATACAGAATATCTATCTGGCTCATTGAAATTAGCTGTTACATGCTGTCAGAGAGTATGCATCCTCCTCATTTCACATATCTATTCCACTAGTAATGGACTCTAGGTTCCCTCTAGTATCTCATTGCCAAAAACAACACAAAAAACATCCCCACACATATGCTCATGTGAATCTGATTATCAAAAGAGTATAGGCAGGAATGATATTGCTGAGTCACAGGAATACACATATTTAGCATCACTAAGTTCTTCCAGATTGTCTCTCAAATGGCTACAACATTCTCTCTCTCTCTCTTTTTTAACTGAGCTCTCTTTTTTTTTTTAACTGAGAAAGGATACACATACCATAAAATTTACCTTTTTAAAGCATACATTTCAGTGGTTTTTGGATTATTCATGAATGTGTGAAATCAGCATGATGGTCCAACCGGAACGTTTTCATCACTTCACAGTTTTCATTGTCTCCAAGAGGTGGCCATGGAAATAAAGTGGGCTTTATTTCTCCATCTCTTTATTTTATGTTTCTAACATTTTTCATTTTTAAAAATGTTGAGGGAAACTCTGTAACCATTAACAGGCACTCTCCGTTTTCCCTTCCCCCTGACCATTGACAACCACTCATCTATTCTCTGTCTTTGTAGACTTTCCAGTTTTGGACATTTCAGATAAGTGGAATCACACATATGTGGCCTTTTTTGTCTGACTTTTTTCACTTAGCATAAAGTCTTCAAAGTTTATCATTGTTACAGCATGTATCAGTGCTCCATTGGTTTTTACATTTTTTAAAATTAATTATTTATTTTTTTGAGAAGGAGTCTCGCTCTGTCACCTAGGCTAGAGTGCAGTGACGTGATCTTGACTCACTGCAACCTCTGCCTCCTGGGTTCAAGCGATTCTCCTGCCTCAGCCTCCTGAGTAGCTAGGATTACAGGCACGCACCACCATGCCCAGCTAATTTTTGTATTTTTAGTAGAGATAGGGTTTCACCATGTTGGTCAGGCTGGTCTCAAACACCTGACCTTGTGATCCGCCTGCCTCAGCCTCCCAAAGTGTTGGGATTACAGGCGTGAGCCACCGCACCCAGCGGAATGATATACCCTTGTGTAGAGATATTACATTTTATTTACCCATTCATCAGTTCATGGACATCTGGACTGCTTCCACTTTCTTCACAATTATGAATAACACTGCTATAGTTTGGCTATTATGCTATAATGCTGAACATTTATGTATGTAATTTTGTGTGGACACTTGTTTTTAATTCTCTTGGGTATAAACCTAGCAGTGGAACTGCTAGTTAATATGTTAAGTCTGTGCTTAATTACTGAGAAACTGTTTTATAAAACAGCTGCACTATTTTACATTTTCAACAGTAATATATGAAGGATCCAATTTCTCCATATCCTCACTAGTACTTGTTATTTGTTTTCAAAAATTGTAACCATCCAAGTAGATAGGAAATGGCATCTCACTGTGGTTTTGGTTTGTATCTCTCTGATGACTACTCTGAGCGTCTTTCAAAGTGTTTATTGGCTGTTTGTGTATCTTCTTTGGAGAAATGTATGTTTAAATCCTTTGCCCATTTTTAAATTGGGTTATTTGTCCTTTTATTTTTGAGTTGTAAGAGTTTTTTAATATATTATGAATATGAGTTCCTTATCAGAGATATGATTTGCAAGTATTATCACCCATTCTGTGGGTCATCTTTTCACTTTCTTTTTTTTTTTTTTTTTTTTTGAGACAGAGTTTTGGTCTGTTGCCGAGGCTGGAGGGCAGTAATGCCATCTTGGCTCACTGTCACTTCCACCTCCTGGGTTCAAGAGATTCTTGTGCCTCAGCCTCCTGAGTAGCTGGGATTATAGGCGTGTGCCACCATACCTGGCTATTTTTTTTTTTTTTAATTTTAGTAGAGACGGGATTTCTCCATGTTGGCCAAGCTAGTCTCGAACTCCTGGCCTCAAGTGATCTGCTTTCCTTGGCCTCCCAAAGAGCTGGGATTCCAGGCATGAGCCACTGTACCTGGCCATCTTTTCACTTTCTTGATTGTGTCCTTTGAAGCATAAAAGTTCTTAATTTTGTTGAAGTCCAACTTATCTGTTTTTTTTTTTTCCTTTTGTTGATTATGCTTTGGTGTCATATCTAAGAAGCTATTACCTAAACTAAGGACAAAAGATTTATGCCTATGTTTCTTCTAAGTATTATATAGTTTTAACTCTTATATTTATGGCCTTTGATTCTTTTAGGTTAATTTCCCATATATTGTGAGGTATCGGTCCAAATTCATTCTTTTGCATGTGGAAATGCAGTTTTCCCAGCACAATTTGTTGAAAAGCCCATTCTTTCCCCCAATGAATTGCCTTGGCAACCCAGTTGAAAACCGACTGGTCATAGCCCTAAGGGTTTATTTCTAGACTCCTGATTCTGTTCCGTTGTTCTAAATGTCTGTCTGTATCCACACTGTCTTGATTACTGTAACTATGTACTAAGTAGTAAAATTAGGAGGCCTGAGTCAGCTGCCTTTGTCCTTTTTAAAGACAAAGTTTTGGCTATTCTTCATCCTTTGCATTTCCATATGAATGCTATGATCAGCTTGACAATTTCTTCAAGAAAACAAAGCTGAGAATTGAACAGGGATTGCACTGAATCTGTGTATGAATTTGAATGTATTGGATGTATTAACTTTCTATGACTTTTGTAACAAATTAGTACCAATGAAGTGGCCTAAAACAACAAACAAATTTTATCTTATAATATTGTAGGTCAGAAGTCCCACATGGGTCTTAACAACACCCTTTCTGGCCACTGGAGAGAGGCTACCCTCACTCCTTGGCTTACCACACCCTTTTCCATCTTCCAAGACAACAATGGCAAGCCGAGACCTTCACAGGCTGCTATCTCTCTGGTTCTGTCTTCTGAAGTCACACCTCCTTCTCACAGCTGGAAAAGGTTTTCTACTTTTAAGGACCCATGTGATCAGATTGGGCTCATCCAGATAATCCAATACCAGCCCCCCATCAAGGTCTGTAATGTAATCACATCTACAAATTCTCTTTTGCCATATAAGTTAACATTTTAACAGATTCCAGGAGTTTGAAAGTGGATATCTTTGGTGAGCCATTATTCTGCTTACCACATGATTTTTATTACTGTTTTTTTTTTTTTTTTGGTCGAGAAAAGGTCATCTGACTATTGCTTTTTGGGGACAGTGGCTCAGGCACTCTTGTTGGGGTAGGTCCAATTCATCTTCACCATCACAGGCTCTGGCTGTGCAGGATGGCATTGGCCATGTGGATGGCAGCCATGTGCAGGTCAGAACAGTCTTTGTTCTTGAGGATCGTGTGCTTGATGCTGCTCAAAGTGGCCCAGTTCTTCTTGTTGATAGTGGTCTGCATGCATGCAGCAGGTTGCTGGCTTTTGCTGGTCTGATCTCTTTCATAACCACCACCATACTGTTGCCATTGGCCATTGGCTTCATATCCACAGTCTTGTGGTGAGTTGGCCTGGTAGCAGAGGGAGTGTGGGCCCTCAGGTTACTGGGCTTTGTGATACAGGTCTGCTTATTCCTCTTGATCAGGAAACTGGAGCAGTTCTGCACCACTATTGACTGTAGAAGCACAGACAGTGACAGTTCCTCTCGTAGTGCATACCACCTTAACAATATTAAACTTTCTAAACCATGAACATGGGATGTCTTTTTATTTTGTTAGATATCCTTTAATTGCCTTTAATGATAGTTCATAGTTTTCAGTGTACAAGTGTTGTACTTCTTACTTCTTTGTTAAATTTATTTGTAAATTCTGTTATTTTTCATGCTGTTGTAACTGGGATTATTTTTTAAATTTTATTTTCAGAGTGTTGCTAGTGTATGGAAATAAAATTGATTTTTGTTTTTTTATTTTATAGCCTCCATCAGTAGAGCTTCATAATTATTGCTTTATGCAGTTATCTTTACAACTAGACCATTAGAAAGAAAATAGTTATAAATAAACATACATGCATATTGCCTTTTGTTTTTACCTATGTGGTTACCTTTGCCAGCCTATTTATTTCTTCATATGGATTAGAGTTACTGTGAGGTGTGCTTTAATTTCACCATGAAGAATTTCCTATAGAATATCTTGTAGGGCAGATATAGTAGTAACAACTCTCTCAGTTTTTCTTTGTCTGGGAATGTCTTAATTTCATCTTCATTTTTGAAGGATGTTTTGCTGGTTATAGAATTTTTGGTTGACAGTCTTTTTCTTTTATTACTTTAAATACACTATGCCAGTGCCTTCTGGCCTTCATGGTTGCTGATGAGTAATTAACTATAAATATTTTCACATAATTTATACACAGTGAAATGCGTAGATTTTTAATTGTATGATTTGATAAGTTTTTGACATATGTGTACATCCATGTAAACTTTGGCTCAAGCATATTATATAAAATTTCCATTTCCTTCAAAAATTTCCTCAAGCCCCTTTATAAATAGTACACTTTTCCATTTCTAAAGCAACCATTGCTTTGGTTTCTATAACTATAGAGTACTTTTTTGCTGTTCTTGAGCTCTATAAAAATGAAATTACACATTATGCACTCTTTTATATCTGACTTCTTTTGCTCAGCATGTTTTTAAGATTTATCCATATTATGGCATTTTCTTTTTTTTCTTTTCTTTTTTTTTTTGAGATGGAGTCTTGCGCTGTGTCCAGGCTGGAGTGCAGTGGCACAATCTCATCTCACTGCAACCTCTGCCTCCTCGGTTCAAGCAATCCTCCTGCCTTGGCCTGAGTAGCTAGGACTACAGGTACGCTCCACCGTGCCAGGCCAGTTTTTGTATTTTTAGTAGAGCTAGGGGTTTCACCATGTTGGCCAGGCTGATCTTGAACTCCTGACCTTGTGATCCTCCTGCCTCAGCCTCCCAAAGTGTTTGGATTACAGGTGTGTATTTTCTTTTTTATTTCTGAGAAATAATTTTATTGTAAGAATATACCACAAATTGTTTATTCATTTTCATGTTGATGGACATTTGGATTCCAGAAATTCCAAATCTGGAAATTCAAAAAGCAGTTTCCAGATTGGAACTATTGTGAATGAAGATGCTATAAACATTCTTGCATAAGAATTTGTTTTTGTTGTTGTTGTTTTAATTTGGCCTTTTTATGGGTAAGTACTTGGGAATAGAATTGAACATCATGGAGTAGGTGTAAGTTTACTTTTGTAATAAATATTTTTATGAAATAGTTGTACCATTTTACACTTTAACTAGCAATGTATGAGGGCTTCAGTTGCCCCACATCCTCCTATTTGGTGTCTTCAGTCTATTTTAAAGATAACTATTCTAATGCCTGCACGTTAGAATGCACATTCTGATGCATGGTACATGATTGTGATTTTAATTTGAACTTCCTTAATGTGCTTATTGGTCATTCATACGTATTCTTTAATGAATGTGTTTGTTTACATCCATAGTCTTTTTTAAAAATTGTTTTGTCTTTTTTTATTGAATTAAGTTTATATATTTTTAGTACATTTCCTTTGTTAGATACAGCTATTACAAATATTTTTTCCCAGTCTGTAGCTTGCCCATTTGTTTTCTTAATGATCTCTTTTAATAGGTAGAAGTTTTAAGTTTAATTGAAATATAGCTGATCCATTTTTATGGTTTTGTATTCTTATACGAGAAATCCGCAAATTCCAAAATTGCAAATATTCTCCCATATTTCTCTCAAGAAGCTTTATAGTTTTAACTTTTATTTTTAAGTCTATGATCCATATTCAGTTAATTTTTCTGTATGTTTCTGTGAAATAGAAGTCAAGATTTACTTTTTTTCTAGTTGTGCAGTACCATTTGTTGAAAATGTTTTCCCTTCTCCATGGGACTGCATTAGCTCCTTTTGTTGAAAATCAGTTTACTGCATGAACATGGGTCAAATTATGGATGCTCTATTATGTTTCATTAATCTATTTGTTGTTTCTTGTACTAATAGCCTACTCTCCTGATTACCATGGCTTTATAGAAAGTCTTGAAATTAGATAGCGTAACTTTTCCAACGTTTTCCCTCTTTTCCTAGTTTATATTTTTTCTTGTTACTTTGTATTTTCATACAAATTTTAGAGTCAGCGAGTTAATTTCTCCAAAAAATAAACTATTGAATTTTTTATTGGGAATTTCATTAACTCTGTAATCATTCTTCATTTATTTATGATAGATTTTCAGATTAACTTGGCAACTCCATTAGGCAACTAAATAATTTGTTTAATTAATTTATCAAAACTAAACTCTGTAATTCATAAGCTAAGCATAGCCTTAAGTAGGTTCTTTGCACCTGAGTATATTCAGAAAATTGTCAAAGTCAGCCATATGAATTAGATTATTTAGGTGTTAGCAAATTCATATTCCTGGAAATTTTTCTGGCTCTTCAAAATTCTCACATGAATATACAGCTGAATTTGTAAATGTGAAATAATAATGACAGAAATAGCTAACAAGTATTAAGAAGGAAATAAATTCCAGGTATTGTGCTACATGTTTCACAGGCATTTTCTTAATATTTTCAACAACTGATAGGATGCAAGTACTAGTATCATTCCCATTTAATGGATGAGGAAGCTGAAGTTTAGGGTCACACAGCTATTCATTGGTGGACTGGAATCTAATCTGGCTGTCTCTAGAGCCTGACATTTTGAGCACTAGCTACACGGTCTCCAATGTGTGAGCAGTTGAATGCTCTCATGGTCTTCTTCCAAAGGTAATCACATCAGCAATGTAACATCAATTCTCTGCCCTTGGCTATAGGCTGAGAACAGGCTCCGGGATGGGCAATGCGTGGTCCTCTCTTCTCTATGATCTACAGGTGATTTTTGGCTATAACTATATCCTCTGTTAGATCAGAATCTTATTATCAAAATATCACCATAGATCAGCCAACCAAGGGCCAACAAAATCCTCTCTTGATAAAGGTGATTTCCTTTATGAAAAGGTTGGAATCTGGAATATTGTGCCACTTTTGTATAAGTTTTGATTTCCAAAGGTCTGAAGTCTTTGGGTAAGAATAAGTAGATAAATATCAAATAAGTACTACCACCACAGGTTATAATAGGATTTTCCAGGTATTCACTTATCTTAATCACTTACAGTGTCACTCACAGAGGTGGACAGGTGTTAAATATTTGAAGTTCTTTTTACAGCATATTTAACCATTTAAAGTATAAGCATTTTGTATAGTGTGGATTTCTTAGTGCAATAATAATTGTTAATGATATTTTCCATAGTTTCAAATAATTCAGGACTTCTTCCTTGCTTAAACTTTGCTCCTGGTAGATGACTACTTTTTAGTAGTAGCAGACAAATATATTTTCCTTTTTGCATGAAAATAAAAATGTTTGGCACAAATCTTACAGAAGAATTGGATAGGAATTTGTACAAATTTGAGGCAAACTGTTGCTGCAAAACCCTGATATTTGCCTGAGTCTTTAGACGTCAGAGTGACTTGCTGGTTTTCAACCTTTACAGAATCTACATTGTTACATGCCGGAGTTAAAAGGCAGTCTCAGCTAGGTGTGGTGGTGTGTAGCTACTCAGGAGACTCCTTGAACTAAGGATTTTGAGTCCAGACTGGGCAACATAGCAAGACACTCTCCTCCAAACAACAGCAACCAGAAAGTCCAGTCTCACTGGAAATGTCCACAATGGCTGTGTATTTGATGGTATTAAGAAATTGAGAAATTATTGATACTTATGTTTATGTGTGATAAAGGTATTGTGGTTAGGTTTTAAAAAACAGTTCTTATCTTTTAGAGATACATCTTAAATATTCATGGGTAAAATGATATCATGTCTAAGATTTGCTTCAAAAAAATCCCAGGGGGAAAAGTGAGAAGCAGAGAGGGTGAATAAATAAAACATTATTGGCTATGTTTTGGCAACCATTGAAGCTGAGTAAAAAATACATGGGGTGTCATTATACTATTTTCTCACTATTGTGTTTTTTAAAATCTTTCATAATAAAACAATTTAAAATAATCCTAGTGACTTCTGTTAAAGATTGAAAAACAAAACTGAAACCTTAGGAACTTGAAAATAGTTCCTGAAAGACATGTGCAACTGAGAATGATTGAATTATAAAAAGCAAGGGAAGAGGTTGTAACCAAATTTTAATGTTATTCCATGTTTTCAAATTCATATTCTAATGATATGAGTAATAATACCAACAGCAGATGCTGTGGCAGCAACAGTTCATATTTATTTAATACATACTATAAGGTTGGGACATTTCTAAGAACTTTACATTAATCATCTCATTGTTATTATTCCTGCTTAATCCATGAGAAAACTGAGGCTAACTAACTTGGCTACTGTACTAGCAAGTAGAAGAACTAAGATTTGAACCCAGAAAGGACGACTCTATATTGCCTTAATTCAACACATTTTCGTAGAGGGACTACCATGTTCTAGGCACTGGGGCAGAGGTAGAGAATTGAAGAGCAAAACGTTTGCCAGCATAGAACTGTCTATTCCAATGGGAGGAAACAGACAAAATCCAACAAGTTTAATATAAAATGTGTGTATTTTAGGAAGGGTGATAAGTGTTGCGAAGAAAAATAAATCAGGAAAGAGGGTGGAGACTGATGGGTGATCAGAAAGGTCTTACTGACAGTGATATTGAATAGGCACCTGAAGAAGGTGGGGTGGGGAATTTCAAGCACGAGAGACATCAGGTGCAAAGGCCCTGTGGTAGGGACTTGTTTGGTGGGTTCAAGGATCAGGATGGAAGCCTGTGTGGCTGGAGTCATGGTGAGAGACGAAGCAGTAAAGACCAGGCCAGGAAGGTCAGAGCATGTGACGCTTTGAAGTTCAGTTGGGCTTTTATCTAAAGGTCACACAGGCTGCTGTGTTGGTTACAGGCAGGAGGGGTTTAAGCAGAAAGGTAGGGAGACCAGTTAGGAGGCTGTTCTAAGACCTCAGAGACAGAGGGCAGTGGCTTAGGGCTGTGTGAGAGAAGAGGTCAGATTTGGAATCTGTTTGGAAGGTAGAGCTGACAGAATTTTCATTAATAGCCTATGCTCTAAACCACTGTGGCACTGTTAAAATATTTATTCACGTTTATAATTGAAATTAAAAATAAAGACATTCTCTCAGTCAAATTAATCAAAGAACATTTTATCTGCTGTGAGACAGTGAGCCCGAAGGAGAGCATCCATCTGCAAGGAGGCTCAGTGGTGGGAAGTGCAGGAGTCCTGGCACAGGACGGAGGTGACCAACTGGTCCTGGTATTGGCACTGCATCCTGCATCCCTGGGAACCCTTGAGTCCCAAGCAACCTGGCACGGTTGGTCACCCCACTCAGACATGCAGTTCGCATCCCACGTCTTCTCCACTCTGGAACTTGGTACAAATTGTTTCAGGCCTCGAGCCTCAGTTTCCCCATCTCTAAGTGGAGATAATAATCGACTCGCTGAGCTGTTCTGAGAGTCTTAGAGGTCTTGGATATGAACGTGCTTTGTGAACTGTGAGACACTAAGAATTAAAGCACAAGAATTGTGCTTTAATAACACGTTACGCAGGACCTCTGGATGGGAGGTACTCAGGCCCCAGGACCTCCCTGCTTCTTCTGCTGGAAGGAAGTTAGGAAGCCTCTTTCCTGCCAGGAGCCTGAGGAAGATGGCGGAGAGCTGAGGGCCACGACGTGGCTGATCCCCATGAACAGTGGTCTGGCCTCTGGAGCATCTCTCACAACCTCCAGGACTCCCAAGGCTCCCCCAGCATTTCCTGAGACCCCATAGTCAGAGAGCTGAGTGTCCCGTGGAGGAAGGCAATGCAGTGTGCTGGGCTCTGGGACACAGGGCACACTAGACTAGGGAAGTAGTGGCAGGCAGTAGGACCTCTCACTGGGCACTGTGCCTGGAGCCCATGCTACTTGTAGGAGACCACGGAAAGGCTTAAATCTCTCCTGAAATCACATCCAGGAAAAAAGAATACAGTCGAGCTTGTCACCAGTACAATTACAAAACAATTTAATTGATGCTTTGGGGGTGGGGAGAGGTCAAGGAAGGCAAAAGTGTCTAAAGCTACTAGAAACATAAGGTAGCCCTGGAGAGAGACAGAGTCCAACTGGCCTGGGCAGCATCTCCATCCACACATAGTTCCATGGATTCAGGTTCAGTTTACCTGGGCCCCTGTTTTCACTAATCCAGAGACAGCATCTCTTGAATAAGAGCTATTCCATTTCCAGCAACAAGAAAGAGATTGGAGCATGATTGGTTGCTTACATATCTATCTAACTGTCATCTATCTATTTGTTTATTTTTATTGTACTTTAAGTTCTGGGGTACATGTGCAGAACATGCGGGTTTGTTGCATAGGTATACACGTGCCACGATGGTTGGCTGCATCCATCATCCTGTCAACTACATTAGGTATTTCTCCTAATGCTATCCCTCCTCTACCTTCCCACCCCACAACAGGCCCCGATATGTGATGTTTCCCTCTCTGTGTCCATACGTTCTCACTGTTCAACTTCCGCTTATGAGTGAGAACATGCAGTGTTTGGTTTTCTGTTCTTGTGTTAGTTTGCTGGGAATGATGGTTTCCAGCTTCATCCATGTCCCTGCAAAGGACATGAACTCATCCTTTTTTATGGCTGCATAGTATTTCATGGTGTATATGTGCCACATTTTTAAAAAAATCAAGAGACGACACATGTTGGAGAGGATGTAGAGAAATAGGAATGCTTTTACACTGTTGGTGGGAGTTAAACCATTGTGGAAGACAGTGTGGCGATTCCTCAAGGTTCTAGAACTAGGAATACCATTTGACCCAGCAATCCCGTTACTGGGTATATACTCAAAGAATTATAAATCGTTCTGTTATAAAGACACATGCACGCATATGTTTATTGCAGCACAGTTCACAATATCTATTTTTATACAGACTTAGACAGTTGACACAGTAAGTATGACCAGGACTACCACTGATTCTCTGTGTGGGCTATGATTAGGAAATATGTTGTCACAGAGAACTGAAATTCCCAGTTTGAGAAGTGATGTACCACATCAGTTCTGTGGTGATGTGTGTAGGTGATTGTGGGTGGGTTGAGTCATGTGTTTACCTCATATAATTCATTTATTAAGAAGTCTTTGGAAAATGACCTGAGATTAAACTAATAGGGCCTTTGGTAGGTCCTATCTTGGAAACTTTCATAAAAATGTGCGCCAGCAACTTATCCCAAGTCTTTATCAATGATTTTCAAATGGTGAAACTGTGTTCTGAAGACCCCCCCCCCAACCCTCACACACGCACCCACACAATTTCTCTTTGGAGACCCCTTAGGGGCTGCATTGGGGATATGTTTTTAAGATGATATCACAAGCAGAATGAAGCTCCTGATCCCCCTCCCTTCTTTATTTTTAGTAGTTCTAGTTCACTTGTGAGTATCACATAAGGTTTTATTTGAACGATAGGTTCTGTGGCTAAACAAAACTTATAAACCATTCTCTGTAACTGGAAGTTGTATTTTTTTCCCTTGATGATATTATTGAACATCGATATACCTTAAAGTAGGACGTGTGTGTGTGTGTGTGTGTGTGTGTGCGCGTGTCTGTGTGTCTGTGTGTGTAAGCAACTTAAAGGAAATAATATTTTATAAAGATAAAATTTTACATATGCCATTTTTGCGTGGAGTATCCTGTTTAACAGCTGAATTTTGGCTGGGTGTTACTGGTTAGAAAAGTCATGCAACCTTTGACATGCTCTGAGATCTAAACTGGTTAAAGAATCAGAGAAATTCTATTTGTGGCATTAAGATAAATGCTCCTATCAAGTTTTTAATTGATGAGGGGGAGGGAAGGAGGGATGTTACAATTCTAACTCTCAAAGCAACTATTTTAAAAATGGGATGAGTTTGCTCTATCTAGTTGACTTCTGATACAGATAATTTAACCTTATAAACATTGTCTTGGGTAAGAACGTCCCAAAGGTAAATCTACTTACTTGTAAATAGGTGGTGGGGAGGGAATTTGAGTGTGAGCACCTGGAACAAAAGCACTTTTATTCATTGAAAAAAATCTTCCTGGTGTTGATTTTCATAATGGTACATTTCCTCTTTATAAATTCTAGTAATTAATCATCAAGTTTTGTTTAACGAGCACCTCTGTAGATCACAGATTCCAGTTTATCCTCAAAACTCAAATTTTGAGTTGCCTTTTACTTTCAAAATTAGAGTCTGCCCCCAGGGTTTGTTCCTGGTTTGTTTGTCACCTCTGCTCCTGGCTGAACTTGAATCAAAGTGCAGGATTTCATTGTCTGCTCTTACTTTCCTCCCAACCTTTCCTCGACTCCAGGGTCTCCCAACCTCAGCATTATTGACATTTTAGGCCAAGTAATTATGTGTTCTGAGGTTACCTTTGCATCGAAGGATGTTTGGCAGCATCCCTGGCCTCTAGCCACTAGAGGCCATTAGCATCCCCTTCCAAGTTATGACAACCATAAAAGTCTCCAAATATTGCCACATGTTCCCTCAAGAAGTAGGGAGGGAGGAAAAACGATTGGTCTAATCCATGAGGATCCCAAGACTCTGCAATCCTGCCAGGAATTACCTGGCCACTGCTGGACGTGGTCAGAGTAACCTTAGACCCATGTGATTTACTCAATTCAATGTTTTCAGACCCTTGCTGCATTTTAGAATCACCTGAGATGTTTACAAAGGACCAACTAGACACTAGTATTTTTTAAAAATTCCTCCAGGAAATTCAAATTTGTAGACACAATAGACAACCTCTGAACTAAACGTACTTGGTAATCTTAACACTTGCAAAAACCAACCAACCAACCAACCAACCAACAATGACTCAACAATTTTATTTCAAATAGGAAATATCCAGGTAGCTTCAAAGCAAGAAAAAAATCCCCTTTGTCCATAGATTGTAGAACAAAAGTCATCAGAAACATTTCACATTTGCTTTCTGTTGTTCTGTTAACAGCACAAAGCAGTTGGGAAACCTAATGCCTTTGGGAATGCTGGGCTTTTTGACTGTTTGACTGAAGGTGCATCTCTTGATGTAGAGCATCCCCTGGTGCTTGTAACTCACAGGCGGTCTTTTGTCAGAAGTAACATCCATTAGAGAACTTCAACGGGAAAAGACTGAACTGGAAGAAATGCCCTGGATGGAATGTTTGGGTCTGGCAGGAAGGAAGACCAGGACTTAGCAAGACAAGGACTTAGCAAGACCAAAGCTGGCTTGGGAAGGGAGGCCTTCTGATAATGTTTATCAACAAATGAAAGGTATGATTAAATTACTACCGCTTTCCTCCATCTGTACTCACTAAGTGTGGGAATAAACCCAGACAATAAGCATCTTTGCATCTTAAGACTGAGGAACATTATGATCAGAGCTGTATATATTCTGGAAGCTGCCATTTCCACTTCTGGCCAGCCAGAAAGATTTGGCAAAAATTCTCAGCCAGCTACTAATCTTCTGAAAGGTAGAGGAATGCATTAGATAATGTTTAACTTTCCATGTGCTCTTGGACAACTCGACTTCCCTAAGACTTTGTTTCTTTATCTGAAAAATAGGCAATGTGGCATTTGCCTCAGATAGAGATTGTGAGAATTTAATCAGATAATGTGGGTGAAAGTGCCTTGTGAATTGTGAAGCCCAATAAGGTAATATTACCTTTTGGGGGACTTCCTACTCTGCGGATTCAGCTAGACCAGGATCCAGTGGCCTTCAGTTTTGGCTTCTAGGGCATGTGTAAAATAATGGACAAGCGCAGTCGTTGATATAACTTGTCAAATGTCTGTTCTCAAGTGGGCAATTAGGAAAATACATTTGAGCTAAAAAGACAGAGTGATGTATTTTTCATGACTGAGGTTACAATTGTATTTTAGGTTATTATATACTAAAGACCAGGAAATTAATTGGTGTCCTCTAAAATGCAGAAGAGCAAGAGATTAATCTGATAAATGGTTTCCATTAAAAATTCCATTCGGCTTCTCAAATTCATCTTGTCTCCTGCGGTTTCTGAATGCCGCAATGTCCTCCCAGTGCTTTCCAGCTGCATTCTCTTGCTCCCTACATCACTAGGTTTGGAAAATATCAGTATTTATACAGGTCCAGTAGCACAGCGTAACTAGTGGCTTAACCCATTAGCTCCCTAATTCATGAATATGTTGACTGAAACCATGGTTTTGTCTTTCACCTTAGGGTTTGGTTGACAGTCAGAATGTAATCTTTGTTGATATTGAAGAAAAGTGTTTTGGTGACACTATTTCATACAGATAGTGCAGTTGAGACCACTCAAATGAGACTGTTGTCAAAATGTCAAATTATTAGTGCTTACCTAGGAAGAGTTCCCATCAAGGATGAAATAAGCAGGGCAGGAGAGAAGGCTGTTTCAGGGGATGGTCAGTGTTACTCTGGGAGGCGGGGATGGGGGACACTGGCGGAGAAGTGGTTAGTGTTTCCAGACTTTTACTCAGGTGCTTTTCCAATTATATGTCCCATGTGGCTAGCAGAGAAAAGTGGGTAGATTCCACCCTAGGCTTGCAAAAACACAGACACTTAGATGCCATGTTTCTGAAGAGAATCCCAAACCAATTGCAAATCCAGAACTGAGCATGCCACTACATGACGACACTCAGTTCATATTTCTCTGCTTTGTCCTCAGATTGTTCTGCCTTTAAGGCTGAGTCGGGTTCTGGATGGTGGATTTCAATGACAAGAACATAGGTGAGGCCTCCTATGACAGCACCAACCATAGGGCCCACTACAGGAATCCACCAGAAGTTGTTTCCAGCTCTGAAATCAAACAAGAAATTAGTGCTACATTTCTTGGCCTTCCTCCTGGTATTACTGTCTAGTTTTTCACTTACTTGTTAGTCTTTCTCATGCTCATGGTTCCCTCTTAATTCAGCAATAACTAAGTATAAGGAAGCTCACTGTAGCATGGCAACCGACATCCTTGATTTTCCACTACACCTGGTTTTAGATGATATGTTTCATTGTCCTACTCATATTTGTGAGATATTATGTCTTATTTATTTTCCTTTTAGAAAATATGCTGCCTGAGCCCATGGTCAAGATTGAGGGCCCCGAGTAAAGTTCAGGTCAATTACTCAGGAATTGCCTTTCCCTCATCTTGAAATAATGATGCCTGTGGGTTACAGGTAGAATGTGGAGAGATTTCTGGACATCATTAGTGTATGAGGACAATCAAACTGAACAATCAGGAAATGTTTGTCAATCAATGAATGAATTTTTTAAAAATCTAAGGTGGATGTGTGAATTGCCTACTAAATGTAATTTAAATCGGTAATTATTTTTTAAGGTCATAACTTGAAGCTACCCTCTGATAAGGCTGTCATGTCATGACTCTCTTCCAGAAATCCCCAATGTCTGTACATTACAGCAAAGCTATAGTTCTGGGGAAAAGCATGTGTCTTTGGGAGTTGTCACCATCTTCTTTGGAGCAAAAAAATTCATGTAAATAATTTCTTAGAAAGGATCAGGAATACTCACAAGCAAAGAAAAGTATACAGTATATTGTTTAAGAATATATACATTTAAGATAAAACTATTTTTAGAAAGGGGGGGAATGGTAAGCATAAAACTTCAAGATAAATGCTGAGGAGGTAAGAGACAAGAGAAGTACACAGAGGCATGTGAGAATTTCAGTGTTCTAGTTGGATTCTAGAAGGACCCATTGCTGTTATTTTCATCATTATGCTTAATAACTACACAAATGTTCCATGTGGCCTTTTGTGTATCTCCAACTTTGATTAGAAAGAACAATAAAGGAAATAAGCAGAAAACAAGAACCCTGTCCTAGAATCCATAAGACTAGTTCTAATGTCAAGATTATCTAGAAAGTCTTTCAGCAAATCACCCCCCACCCCTGTTCCCTACTGTAGAACCTCCATTTGTGTGGTCTGTTCCACCTGGAGCATGTAAGTGGTCTCCTAGGTCTTCCATTGCCCATGCAGGGTTGATGGAAGAGCACCGAGCCTGAGCACAGCAGCCACCAGATGTCACTCTTACCACATGGGAGTGAGGATGCTACGCTGCCACAGTCACAGCGCCCTTCCCCAGGCCCCAAATCCAGATGGATTTTTCTAGGGGAGGGACATGGAGGGTGGCTGCTTCTCTCATTTGGCTGTCAAGACTTGGAGCCTTCTCTAGAGCTCAGCACATGATGTGAGTATAAGCTACCTATTGGGTCCATCATTTCCTTTTAAGGCAAATCTCTTCCTGTCCTTTAGCAGATGACAGTCCAAAATATCAGCTAGGATGCATGTCCTCCTTTCACTGGGTGGACGCTTTTTCTTTTATCAGGCTAGACAGGTTATGTCAGGTTCACAAGTCACAAATGGAGGCGCTCAGATGTCGTTACCTGCCCAGTCCTGTCCTTTATGCACACAAAGTAGTGATCATTTGCACACTATGATTCAGGGGATGCCAGGAACATGCCTATGTTAACTGTCTAAGGACCATCTTTAGGAATTCATTACTTTGGGTCAACTATTTAAAAAATTTAATGATATTCCCAAGATCTTTCACTGATTAAGTCATTAACATCCTAATGTGAATAAGTGGAGAGAACTTTGATGGGAAACATCTTAACATTTAAAGGAAAAAGCAAGAATTGGCCAGGGTCTGTTGGCTCTTCCCCTCATCAGACCCTCTGGCACCTCACTCTCCCTGCCATCATTCCACTGCTTGCCATTCAAGGGTATGTGGGGACCTGTGAATAAGGTAGCCTTGGTTTTTTCTAAGACCTTAGGTGTAGGTCCAAACTAGGATGTCTATTGAGGGATTTCCCTTGGACATAGAACTCTGAGGAAATGAGACACTCTAAGGACCTTTTGGAAGCCTGTTACCCATCAAAGGTTTTGGGGAAAACTCTTTCGTTGAGGATTACCAGCTAACCCAGATCTTTCCTAATGGGTTTCTCCTTCCCCACTCTCTCTTTTTTCAATCAGTCTTATAGGGTAAGTCCAGATTAATTTTGCTAGATTGATATTCTAAACCTGATAAACTTTGCCCCAAATACTTTGCTGCTCCTTATAACCTACAGAATAGGGAGCAGAAAAAAACCACAATTCTCATTTTAGGTGTCCAGGTCCTCTATGGTCTGACAACTGCTCTCTTTAACCTTATTTCTGCATCCTTCCAGCTAGACTAGATCACTTGTGATGTTAATGCTGTGTCTTTAAATAAGGGTTCTCTCTGTCTGAGATATCCCCCCTGTTGCCTATTTAAACATATCCAAATATTATAAATGCTCCCACCTTCACTCCCATAATTCTTAAATTTGGAACTGTAGACCTCTCAAGTCCTGGAGTTAATTAGTTAAATCTCTTTAATGGCACTTGACTGCTTCAACCTTGTGTAAGAGCTTCTGCAATAACCTTTTAAGTAGAATAGAAATTAAACAGTGAAGGTCAGAAACCAGGTCTTACCATCTTTAGCAGAGAGCTTTGAGTAAGAGATCAAGTCACTGCATGAATGAATAAATGAGTGCATGAATGGAAAAGACCCTGATGCTAGCTAAGGTCGTGGGACATTAAGTGATTCCAGCATTTCCCCCAAATGGGCTCTCCTAACATAGACTTAACAGAGCAAGGAGACATTGGGCAAGATCTCCATCTGTGTTGGAACCACCATGACTCTTTGGCTTTTGAATGAATCACCAAGGAGGGCTCAAAGTGGGTTAGGGAAGAGCGTGGTCTCCTGAGACTCTGTAAAGTCAGAGTCTCAGAATTAAGGGAAACTCATAGGCTAATTCTGGGCTCTGGGAATAAGGATATCCTTAGGACATATGTTTCTGATGCTCCATTGGAAGCTTATAAGAGATCTTTTGTAGTTGGGGACCTTCTCATGTTCTAGTTGTAATCATTCTAGGGCAGAATTTCTCAACCACAACCCTATTAAGATTTTCGACTGAATAATTCTTGGTTGTGGGGGTTCTGCTGTGTGCTTTGTAGGATGCTTGGTCGTATTCCTGGCCTCTACCCCTTAGGTGCCAGTAGCATCCCCACCCCCCAGCTCCAGTTGTGACAACCAAAAAATGCCCTGGGTAACATTTGCCCACCTCTGGTTGAGAACTGCTGTTCTAGGAAATGTATTGCATTGTCAATTTCTTGAGGACGGGGAATGTTGACTGAGTCGCTTTGCATCCTTCAGCTCCAAGGAGGTGTCCAGCACATAGAATTTGTTCTTTCTCTTATTCAATAACTTTTTATTGAGCCTTTCTATGAGCTACACCCTGTTCTAGGTACTGTGGATACATCAGGGAAGAGGCTGTCAACATCCTCGTGGTACTTACCCTCTAGAGGCGGCTCTGAGTGTTACCTGTGGTGGTGATCTGAAGGGTACCAGTTATTTTAAAAGGTTCTTTTTCACCCTGGTGAAAGGCAGCCCAAACTCTGATGACTCTATGTCTAGGTCATCATTTGGGAACACTCACGTCCTTCGTTCTCACAGGAAACATTAAACTAGAATTTGCTCACACATGTGTTTCCTACTTCTTTTCTCCATGGTAGAGCCCTGTTTCCTGATAAACCAAAGTGAGCTCCTTCCCCAGAGGGAGGTGCCAGGGGTGGATGAGGAGGGGACTCTGTGACTGCATGCAGAGAAAGCAGGAAGGAGTGAAGGGGCAAAGTTTGTATTAGAAGATAGGTACCAAGAGTTGGCATATTTCCTCAGCACGTTCTGAGGGGTAGAAAGTGTGGAGTCTTGGCATTTCCCAGGCAGAGGCTCAATCTTATGTCTGTCCTAACAGAAAGTTCTCACTTATATCTCAAGAACCATTTCAGCTCTCACATTTGTAGTCATGTCTTTCCCAGCTCCCCTGGCAGTTAGTCACTCCTTATCTGTGTTCCCGCAGCAATTTTAGGGGTTGCCAGAGCACTTACTATATTGCTCAAGGCAAGTGCTTTTGCTGATTTGAAATGTCTTTGCTTAGCACAGTTACTAAAGCATAGATGATAATGCCCAAAAATATCTGTTGAATAAATGAAGTATAGGTCAAGTGAAAAGAGTCCTGTAGCGGCATAAATGAAATAGGCCCTGTAGTGGCATCAGAGGATGCAAATTCTAGTCCAACTTTGTCACACAGTGAATCTGCAGACAAGTTATACAGCTAAAATGTTCACATAACATCATGTACCAATTGAGGGATTATTATTATGTGGGACAGGTTTATAGCTATTGAATTTACCCAGAGCTGCTTCTCTCTCTCTCCTCTCTCTCTCTTTCTTTCTCTCTCTCTCTCTCTCTCACACACACACACACACACACACACATACACAAACACGCACACATCACATCACAAAATATCAGCGAAATGTCCCACACTTATGACCAGAGTATACAGTTAACCTTGTCCTCTGGATCTCCATGTCAAAGCCCAGCCCCATTGGCAAGACACAGCACAGCTCTGTCTGTCTCCTCCCCACCATTGTTACTTACCTGAAGACTTCAAACCCCCAGCCAGCCAAGGCAGTGAAAAGTCTGGGACTCAGGTCTCGAGCTGGGTTCATGGCACAGCCACTGTTCAGTCCCAAGGAGGAAGCAATGGTAGTGATCAGGAGGCCGATGATAATGGGCTCTAGGCCTCTGGGGGCTCCCAAGTTTCGGGAGTCGAAAATGGCAAAGACAATCATGAGGAGTATCGTGGTGGCCACCACCTGGAGAGGGAGAAGTTGAGTCAGGGCTCTAGCCTGCATTCTATTCACCTACATGCCTCAAAACCATCCCTTCTTGCTAACAATATGCCTGGTAATAACTGACATGTACTGGGTGAGTACCTTGTGCATCACTCTTCTCCCCACAGCGATTCTAGAGGAGATGCTAATATAATTCTCATTTATGGATTGGTTACCCGCCCAAGCTCACACTTAGTAGGTGGCAGTCAGGTTTGGATCCAGAAAGTTTGGCTCGAGACTGTTACCTTAATACCACACTATCTTTCTAAGCTACTACTGAGCTAAGTAGAAAGGCAAGCTGCACACAGGAAAAATGAATGAAAGGCTTGTTCAAATTGGCGAGAAAAGCAATGTGAGATATCAGTAGATGAATGTGCGAAGGAAATGAACAGAAAATTCAAAAAAAGGAAAAAAAAGAAATAGGAAACCAGTGGTAAAAACTCATTTGTGATAAAATAAATGCAAACAATAACCAAATGTTAGGAAAAGGATAGCAGTTATTTCAGGCTTTTCGAGTAGATCTAAATAAGTACTATGCTTTTAAAACGAAATTCAGCACTTAGTTAGCAATATGTGTTCCAAAACATGAATTTATTTATACAATTTGATGCTGTCGGATATTTGAGAATTATACCATGGAAATAATCTAAATCATGGAAAAATTATTTTTAAATGTCTACTTTAGCAAAATTTATAGTACTGAAAAACTGGAAACTTTTACTCTTTTTTTATGGTCTACCATATAGCTATTAAAAACTATAAATATGGAAGGTATGTACTAATATATAAAAATGCTTATGACATTAAGTGAAAAAATGTGTATGTGCTTTGTGATTTATACAGCTGTCCCTTGGTATCTGTTGGGGATTGGTTCCAGGACTTCCTACAAATACCCAAAATCCATGAATGTTCAAGTCCCTAATATAAAATTGTATATTATTTGCATATAACCTGTACACATCCTCCTGTATACTTTCAATCGTCTCTAGATTATTATAATACTTAATAGAATGTAAATACAGTATAATTTAGGGAATAATGACAAGAGAAAAAAAGTCTGTACATGTCCAATACAATGCAATTTAAAAAATGTTCTTGATCCATGGTTGGTTAAATCCATGGATGCAGAATCCACAGGTGTGTAGGGTTGACTGTATTTAAAACAACACATAAAAATTTTTTTGAGACAATAAACAAAATTAATAATAGGTATCCTGAACTGGCCAGTGATAGCTGGTTTCTATATTCTTAATTTTCCAAACTGCTATTTTACTTTAACAGTTAAAGGATAGCGATTATTTATTGAACATTTATTATGTGCCAGGTACTTCATATGCTTTATCACATTAAAACTTCATAATAATGCTGTGAGATAAATCTTGCTTTTATTCTCAGTTTACAGGTAAGAAAACTTGGGTAGAACAAGGTTAAGACTTGTTCTCAGTAACTTGCCCAACAACAAACTTGTAAGCGGAAGAATTGGGATGGGAACCGGGATGGAAACCAGGCAACTGATTTTAAAGTTTAAGTTCATTATCATTTCATCTGTTTTCCAAAATAAAAATGTTAAAAGAATTTTTAATTAATATTAAAAGACACATGTTCCCCCAAGAAGACTCTTCTTTGGAAAGCCTTCTCCAACTCTCTCCTGCAGAGTAAAAGCTCCCGCCTCTGGGTTTCCATGACATTCTGACTTTTGTTCTATCACTGTCCTTGTGACTCTGCAAAAGGACATCTGTTTACTTGTTAGATTGAGACTCAGGCTCTGAATTCGTTGAAGAAGAAAGAGCGCAGAGCTATCCCTGGCTAAGTGGGTGCCCAGTAAGTAGTTATTGAGTGAATAAATGATTGATTATTAATTAAACCATGGAAAATGCTTTGACAATATTTAGAGGTAAACAATTTAGTAATCTTGAGATAAGGTGACCCAAAAATATGGTCGTGATGGCCAAGAGCTGTGTTGGGTGTTGACTGACTGATAATTGGCAGATTTTGGAACTCTCTCTAAAGCCTAAGGAATACAGAGAGCCTTCAGTGTTTGCTAATGGTTAGAGCATCAGGGTTTTCTTTTTTTTTTTTAATTTTTTTGAGACAGAGTCTTGCTCTGTTGCCAGGCTGGAGTGCAGTGGCGGCACGATCTCGGCTCACTGCAACCTCCACCTCCCGGGTTCAAGCAATTCTCCTGCCTCAGCCTCCTGAGTGGCTGGGACTACAGGCACACGCCATCACCCCCAACTCATTTTTGTATTTTTAGTAGAGACGGGGTTTCACCACGTTGGCCAGGGTGGTCTCGATCTCTTGACCTCGTGATCCGTCTGCCTCAGCCTCCCAAGAGCATCAGGGTTTTCTAATACTTGCTTTTTCTACTTGACTATGTACATAGTAATGGGCTTAAAAACCGCAGACCTTAGAGAAATTGCCAACTCACTCTGAGACAAGGACACAATGAAGAAAGCTCAGAATATGGTATGAAGGTCATCGTTGATCAAGATAGCTTTGGGAGGCTGAAGCGGATGGATCATGAGGTCGGGAGTTTGAGACTAGCTTGGCCAACATGGGGAAACCACGTCTCTACCGAAAATACAAAAATTAGCTGGGAATGGTGGTGCACACTGGTAATCCCAGCTACTCAGAAGGCTGAGGCAGGAAAATCACTTCAACTCAGGAAGCAGAGGTTGTAGTGAGCTGAGATCAGGCCACTGTACTGCACTCCAGCTTGGGCGACACAGTGAGACTCTGTCACAAAAAAAAAAAAAAAAAAAAAAAAAGGAGATATAGGCTAGATACCAAGCAGTTTCCTTGTGACCAGAACACTTGGTGAAACATCTTGACAGGAATTGGAAAATGTATGAAATTCTACAAGATCCCATTGGAAGAACAAAGGTGGAAGAAAGAGAGAGAGGGAGGAAGGTGGGGAGAAGAGAAGGTTGGCTAAAGGCAGAGAAATTACTTCTTGTGACTGCCTAGTATGCACCACGCATTTTATTGCTGTGGTGTATTAGTTAGATATTAATACTACTTATCAGAAGACTAAACTGAAGCTTTGGAAGGTTCTCAGTAACTAGCACAAGGGCAAACTCATGGTAAGAGGCAGGGCCAGGACTGGATCTCCCTGCGGACTGCAGGATTTCGAGGAAGGCTCATGCCAGTATCCTGTCCTTGGGGTGGCCTTTTGTCAGGGATACCCCTGAGACCTGAAGACTCTCAGGAGGGAAGCCAGGGTGTGTCTATAGGAAGGAGACAAGCACTGCTCAGGACTCAGTGGTGAGGGGTCGCTCTGGGCTGAAAATCTATGGGGATGAGGGCTTCTCTTTACTCCCCAGATCCTCGGAACAGCCAGAGACTACAGGGAAGCGGCTGTGGGTCCAAATCACAAGGAACAAAGACAAAGTTCTTTTCGGTTGAAGTCAGGGTTTGAGACAGTCAGCATTCTCCCTGTCTTGTCTCCAACAGAAGTGAGCTGAATTCACATGAGAAATTTCCAAAGTCCTTCAACAGTTCTTTCCTTCGTTCCTATCTTCTTTGTCATAAGATGCATTTGGCCTAAACTGAATGGCGATAGTAACCCCAAGAAACTTTGCAACTGTTATCCATCCCAGAGTTTATTCTGGAGAACCCCTTGATACCCTTATTGGCTCAGCAAATACAATAATTTGCGCTAGGTCTGTGTGGGCACTTAAGGTTTAAAAGGTCCCTTATTCCCTGTCCTTCCTGAGCTGCCTATGAGAATAGACTCCTGGTGCTTTGAAGCTAGAAAAAAATCTCCTTGTCCATCTCCCTCTCTTAACAGACTGATACCCAGAGGTCAGGGAGCCTGGTCATCTTGCCTTCAGAAACTTCCTCCTCCTCCCTTTGTTCTTCCTTCCTCATACCTGTTCCTATATTGCTTGTCTTAGTTTATGAAACAACTACCCTCCTGCCCTCTTCCTTCAGATAACTCCGGTGTTCCCTAGTTGGAAAAGTCCTTCCATTTCTAACCAGCTAATCTAGTCTCAGAGCTAGAAAGGAGCTGGAAGGTGATGCATCCCACAGTGTCCACCATCTGATGTTTGAATCTCCTCAAGAATCCCTCCAACCTCACCCCTGAGAAGTGGAGGAATAGTCCAGGCTCTAACACCCCTGGTGACTCTTGTCCTGGAGCAACAGGGCCTATTTTTAGCTCAGCCCTGTTTCTGGAAAAGTCTTCCTTCTGTCACATGTAACTTCATTTGACCATAATTTCATTCATTTGTGGACTCATCTATTTATTTAATAAATATTTTTGGGGCACCTATTATGTACCAGGCATTGTGGTTCCACCAAGTCTCCTTGGGGGTAGAAGGTGTATATATATCAATTCTAGTCTCTTTCCCACTTGACAGCCCTTCAAATCTTTGACAGCTACTGTCGTGTGCTATCACGTGGCTTCTCCCTCCCTGCCCACACCCCACACCTCTTAAGTAGACCACATAGACCTCTTCTCCACCCAGTGCTTGTGCAGCATCATTACCTTTTCGGGTCCTTCTTCTTCAACAGCTTATCCCCTACAAGGGTAATATTTGGAAGTGAGTCTAACACTCACAGTACTGAGTGGAATAAGACCTTCAACTACTTCACCCAAATACAATGCTTTAATACTGCAGCTTATGGTAACATTCCTTTTTTTTTTTTTTTTTTTTTTTTTTATGGCAGCCAAAAGTCTCTGTTTCTTTTCCACTGAAACTTTTTCTATTATTCTAGCTCTTTGAGGCTCTCTGTTTCAAATTTCTATTATAATATGGCCCCTATACTCCACTTTGCTATCAATTATATATTTTTTCTTTTTTTTTTTTTTTGTCTAGACTGAAGTGTAGTGGTGCGATCATAGCTCACTGCAGCCTCCAACTCCTGGGTGCAAGCTATTCTCCAACCTCAGCCTCCCAGGTAGCTGGGACTACAGGCAAGCACCACCATACATGGCTAATTTTTGTATTTTTGGTAGAGGCAGGGTTTTGCCATGTTGCCTAGGCTGGTAGTAAACTCCTGGGCTCAAGTGACCTGCCCACCTTGGCCTCCCAAAATGCAGGGATTAAGATGTGAACCACCACGTCCAACCCTATCTAATTATATCTTATTTTGCATTGTTTCCTTATTCAATGCTCTTCAACTAGATTCTACATTTCTGGGCAGATACTGTTTATAATGTATTTTCCTATTATTATTCTTTTTATCCTCATAAGTAACTTCATGACAGCTCATATTATCCCCATTTTACAAGTGAAAAACTTGCAACCCAAGAAGTTTGGTAGTTTGCTGAAGCCACTCAGGAAGTCAGAGGCAGAACAAATATTTTAATTCAAGCATTCAGACTCTGCATCTTGGATCTTCACAACTCGCATTTACTTGTCAGTCTTTCAAGTGCCAGACACAGGGCCAAGCACATAGTGAGTTTTTAATAAATACTTGTCGCCTATTGATTTATTGATTAAAGTGGAAAGTAAAAAGGCTAAGGACTTGAGGGCATAGTTTTTCATCCATACATTGAATGGAAGTACGCATAGATGATGAACTGGAAGACCCATTTTATTCACATGCCTGTTCTGATCTGCCCCACTGTATAAGTCCTGATTATAGGAGAAGAACTTAGAGATACTGAAAAATATAGCCTTCCTTCCACTGCTCTGACCAAGATGACCAGCAGCCTTTCTGGGACGCAGTAAGAGGGGAAGAGTCTTTTGAGCTGACAATGTTAGTCCTACCATAAATCGACCAGATAGGTGTGCTATTGGTTACACTACAGTATGCTTGGGTGGCAGAAGCTTGTTTAAATGTCAATAAGGCAGAGATACTTCTAGCCACCTTGAGAGTTTAAATAAATAAATCTATGGCCATGGTGAGACAGAGAGGATCAGTGATACTATAGGCTCAACTACCACCCTTCCCAGTCTTTGATTTGAAATAGAAATGTCTTCTCTTGTGGCCTCCACACTTAGACCACGTGTTCAAGAGAAACAATAGGGAAGTGAACTCCATTTGTGTCTACAGGGGTTGAAATGTTTAGTCATTCACTCTTTTCTAAATCTCAACTAATGTGAAACAAGGGTATATATTGAAGAGGAAGGAGAAAACTTCTCTGGTGTTATCAGCTCCCTGCAAAGGTAAAACGATGATCAAGAAAGCTTGGGTTATGCCCAGAAACCTCTTCCCTTGGAAATACAACCTCCCCTTTCTGATTGGTCTCTAATTCTCCAATGCATTCCCCTTATGACAGCATATCTTTCTACCAAAGTTAAGTCTTTGTTGAATCTACACTTACTTGATCTGCAAATGCATTCGTCAGAGATAGATAGGGAGCTGGGTATGTTGCAAAAATGTGTGCTGTTGCATTTTCTCCCACGATCAGCAATTTTCCACCAGCAAAGGACATAAGTCCATCTATGAAAGACAAAGCTCTGGCACATTAGTGTTCTCTGAGAAGAGCTGAAGGAGGCCTATGCTAAGCCTTGTGCTAAACAACTGCAGTCACTCAGGTTGAGCTTGGCATAGCCCTGTCATTTGTTTCTCTCTACTTTCTAGGAATGATAGTTTAAGAGATGCTCAGGCACATCCCAGGATGACGGGTCAAAGGAAGAAGGCCCTTGACGTCTCTGAATGGCCCACTCCAAAGCAGCACAGATTCTCTGTCAGTAGGGTCCTGGGAATGAATTATCTTTTGGGGGAATTCTTGGAGTTTTTAAGATCAATTGAAAGCCAAAGCAGGGTTTGGTCTTGCTCTAGAAAGAACTTGTAATTCCCAGAGGGCTCTCAGTAACCCTTAATACCACTCCAGAATTTGAGGGTGTTGCATTATCCTGAAGATGCCCCTAGAGTGAGGGGTAAGGCAGCCACTGTCACAGCCAGCACTGACCCCAGGCTGTTCTTGCCGCAGCAGCGGGCTCTGAATTTCTGATGTGGTCGTGAATTCCCTTTTAGTCCTTTTAGACTCTAATTCTCAGAAAGACACTCTATGAAGAAAAGCCCTTTTCCATAACCTATTTCTTTCTTTTTTTCTTTTTTCTTATTTTTGGAGACAGGGTCTTGTTCTGCTGCCCAGGCTGGAGTGCAATGACATGATCCTGGCTCACTGCAGCCTTGATCTGGGCTCAAGCAATCCTCCCACCTCAGCCTCCCAAGTAGGTGGGACTACAGATGTCAGTTACTACATCTGGCTTATGTTAAGTTTTATTTTGAAGAGACGAGGTCTCCCTATGTTGCCCAGGCTGGTCTTCAACTCCTGGGCTCAAATGATCCTCCCGCTTCTGCCTCTCAAAGTATTGGGATTAGAGGTGTGAGCCACCACACACCCAGCCCTCCGTGACCCATTTCTTTAAGACCTGGTTCATCAATTCCACTTCCTAAGGTCTTCAGCTTGGGTGTTATAATGTATTAAGGCTTACCTTGGCTTAGAAGGAAAGAGCTGCTTTAACAGTTGATTTCATGGGAACACCAAGGTTTTGCAGTTTGAAAGGCCTCGAGAGTCATCTAATTCAATTCACTCATTTTCCATAGGAGGAAACTGAGGCTAGTCAAATCAGGTGACTTATTTAAGTCACACAGATATTTACTGAACAGCCAGAACTAACGTCTGGGTGTTCTATCACCAGTACTGTGTTTTTCCCGAGGACTGTTGCAGAGTAGAAGCCCTGGCTATTTGATAGAAGGGCAGTGAGGCTCCCACCCAGCCTGCATCTCTGCTGTGTCTCTCCAAAGACATCTTCCCAGAGTCCTTCTCTCAATACTTGATGGTCATACCTTTGCCACCGGAAAACACCTCCATTCCCTGGAAAATCAGAGACAGCAGTGGGGAAGGCACTGGCCCATTACTTGTGTGCATGTTCATATTGCAGTGCTGGCTGGGCACAAAGACAGGCCTCCTTTAAGTTCTGCTCCCCATTTAAGATATGACATTTTCATTAACAGGCTCTACGAATTTGCTGGATTGGTAATACGGTCTCATTTTCTCAAATTTAGAACTTTCTGTCACTTCCCATCCTTACTTTTTCTCACCTGTTCCTACCAAGTAATTCTGACTTTCAAATTATGCCCAGCTCTTCCTAACCTTAGGACTCAGGGACCTTACTCACCATAGTAAATGCCAAAGAGGGTTGCAGCCCCCACAAAGGCTCCCAAGAACTGGGCTCCCACATAAAATGGCAATTTGAACCATTTCATTCGTCCAAAGAGACACATTGCAAAAGACACAGCTGGGTTGATGTGGCCACCTGCAAAGAAGAGAAGATTGGAGAAGTGAGAGGGCAGGCCGGGAAGGAGAATTATACAGAAAGCCATCTAGAGATCTCAGGTGGAATTCAGTCTTCTAGGTAGAGAACTACCACATGTAAGGAGAAAGAAGCATGTGTGTGTACGAGAGGAGAGGGTGTGTGTATTTGAGCGGGGAGAGGGGGAGGACTGATAATTTTCACGGCATCCTTGGATAACTGTTTAGAATGTTTATCTTGATGAAAAGAAAGTCAGATATAAAAAGAAACTTGATGTGCTCCAGTGGCTCTTTCTTAATAGAGTTTTATCTATCATCTATCTATCTATCTATCTATCTATCTATCTATCTATCTATCATCTATCTATCTATCTATCTATATCTATCTAATCTATCTATGTATCTATCTATCTTTCTATATCTATCTATGTATCTATCTATCTCTATCTAGCAATCACCCCAAATAGATTGATGTAGCTATTAATTATGTTTTAAAAGTCAATATGCTTATACGATATATGTATAAGATTTAAATATATATCTAGCAATTCCTCAGGCCATGTCCAGAGGATATAAAAAAAGCTTAGGACTGAAAAGAGGTGTATCTTTAGGGGAAAATGACTGTGGGTTGCTGAGGGTAGGGGCGTAGTTGATTTTGAGGTGGTCACCGTGTTTGAGTGGCTTGTTCTCGGTTCCTCCGCACAAACAATGCATTTCTCTCGTACACAGAAATGTAGCAACCCTTCCCTGAGCCCAGCCCAAGCTCCAGCTAGAGAAATCAGCTTCCTTGACTCATCCAGCCATAAAATCAGATACGGAATTTGCTCTGTGGTTGGTGTCTAACATTCCCAGCTGGCTTTGCTAGTAACAGCAACAGCATTTATGAAATACTTGCCAGACACTATTGTAGGGGTAGTGGGTGCATTTGATCCTCTAAAGAACCCAATGAGACGGGCACTACTCCAATTAACAAGTGAGAAAACTGAGGCATGAATGGAAAGTAAGTTTCTTAAGGCTACATAGTCAGTAAGTATAAGAACCAGGATTCAAATTCAGGTTTATCTGAATTCTAGAGCCTGTGTTCACTGCTATACCACTTCCAGCCCATCTTCACCATGTTATAAAGGCTTCTCTGCTTTTGTGGCCAGAAAAATAAATAAAGAATTTTTAAAAAAATTCTCTGAGCATATAGGCTCACTTCCTAGTGAAAAAGGATGCTCATTTGAGGCATACAGGTGACGTTTTGTATGGAGGGAGAATCAGAGACATCACGTTGAGATGTGGACTTTCAGCCTGCGGACTTTGCTGTAAACAAAGGAGAGATGATGCTGATGGTGGTGATGATGATGATGATGATGCTGATCCTGTACAGAACCAATAGGTGCACTCGTTTCCAGAAGCCTCCATTACCCCCTGCAGAGAAAGCTATTCTTTCTCCAAGTATCCAGGGCAAAGTGAGCTTGCAATGGGTGGGGGGATTCTGGCTGCTGACTAAACCACAAGGCTTCTTTCTTCACCTGCCCCGGCCACTTAGCGGCTACTATGAGCAAGAAAATGCCAATGTTTTGAAGCACAGATGACTTCCTGAAGCCTTATAAACACTTCAGCTGGTGTGTTTTACTTTTAAAGCCAGGAGAGCCAAAATTCTGGAGACTAGCAGGACACTTTACCAGGAAGGCTGGAAACAGGGGTTAGTAGGGAGGAGGGGGCACACAGGGCAGTGGGAAATTCCTCTTCTCCCAGAGGCTTGCTGCAGAGTAGCTGCCTCCAACTGCCTGGAGTTAGCCATTGTGAAAGAACAAGGGGTGGGGGCCTAGGCACAGTGGCTCATGCTTGTAATCCCAGCACTTTGGGAGGCCAAGGCAGGTGGATCATTTAAGGTCAGGAGTTTGAGAACAGCCTGGGCAATAAGGTGAAACCCAGTCTCTATTAAAAATACAAAAACTAGCTGGCGTGGTGGCTCCCACCTGTAATCCCAGCTACTCAGGAGACTGAGGCAGGAGAATCGCTTGAAGGAGGCGGAAGTTGCAGTGAGCAGATTGTGCCACTGTACTCCGGCCTGGGCAACAAAACAAAACAAAACAATAAAACAAGGGGGCCATAGGATCACCTCCAATCCAACTCCCTTGAGTTGAGTCTACCAGTGGAGATTTCTTTTTAACAGGACCCTTTTCCAAAATAAAATTTCCCATAAGTAGGCTTGTGTTTGTTAGCTCCTCCTAAGCATCCTGAGGCTGGAACTGTTATTTACCTTGGACCTCACATCATGCAAGGCACTTAGTAGGTATTCAGTATGAAAGGTGAAGAAATAATCAGAGGCCGTATTTAGATAGCTCAGACTACAGGGATCTACAGAGAAAGCTGTTTGGGGCTCAGAGAGAATGTGTCTTGGAGGGTGCGTTGCAAAGCAATGAGTAAAAGGGCTCAAGAGGAGGCAGAAAGGTTCAGAAAGAGAGGTGGACAAGTGGCATCCTGATGCCTCTGGTTAAAAGCCAGGTGGCTACTAGAAATTTCTCCCTGCACAGATGAGTGGTCACCCCAGCTTATCACAAGGACAAGGCAGAGCAGTGTATTGGAAAGAACATGAGTACTAGAGTCAGAGAGTCCTGCACTCAACTCTTGGCTCTGCCAAGGTTGCTGGGACAATCAGATTATTCACATAAAGAGCCCGTAGGTGTAGTTGGAGCCCACGGGGCACAAGATAAAAGTCTTAGGTGAGCAGAGGGAACTCCTTCAATGTTCTGTTCTATGCAGATCCTCTCCTCCTCACCACCCATACATAATCCCGTGATAAAGGTAACCCTATATTTCATTTGTTGTGAAAGCAAGGCTATTTGCTTTTTCAATAAGTCTATTTTAGTCATAAAATGCTACATCAAAAGCAATTATCATTAGACAGCCTAAATGCTTTGTGCAGGATTTGACATAGTTAAGGTATTGTGACCTCTGACTGACTGGATTTGACTGACACATTCCCAAGGGAGCAGGATGCTGTAACTTCTTTACAATAAAGTGATGTTTTATATTTAAAAGACAGATATCTGCCGACCTCAGTAGTCTGTGACCACAAAATGGGATAACATTCATATTCATGCCCAGTATACATTGGTTATTTTTGGAATCTTCAAGAGGACCTCACAAACCAGTATGTACCCACAAACCAGTATGTTAGCTGCAGCCACGATGAGAAAGTCACTTCCCACAATCTTCTCCTATTCCTGCACCTGCTGAAGCTGATACTGATGCTGTTGTCCGCACAGATGTCATGACGGGCCAGTGTGTTGTCTCTGCACGTTCCCAAGGCCACCAGTCCTCAGGAAGCCTGAGCTATGCTGGATTTCAAATAGGGATAGAATGGTAAGGGCTGCCTTTCCAAGCCAAAGCCACCATTTTCCCGCCAGTCTCAGACACCACTCGATTTGTATTTTAGTGTCTCACAGTCGCTCCTAAACATTTTGGTCAGGTCCTGACTCTCACCCAGAAACATAGCTTCTACTGAAAACAGTTTCATCAGTTTTGGCCCTTACTCTTTTAACTACAGGGGCTCAACCCCAGTTTAGGGGCCACAGAAGACTTTATGGCATTTCTTCACTCCTTCCTCTTCCTGCTGGTTCTTTCCCTTTTTTCCCCCTACAGTGACTGCTGAAATCCCCAGGTATATCAATGGACACAAATAGATATGGATTGTCGTGGTGACGGGTGTTAATAACAATCTTAGGGTCTGGGGCCAATTAATTCTGAGTAACACTTGATGATGTTCAGTTCAGGGTGTTATGCAGGCAAAATGCTTCAAAATAATGTCTCTACCTAAAAAAAGGCTGAAAATATGGCTACATCTACATTGCCTGGTGAATGCAGTGGGAGCTTATAGGGGGAGCAGGTAAGCTTTGGCATATTTAGGGCAGTCCCCTGGTTTTTCTTGTGCCCTTCTTGGAGTTTGCCTTGAGGTAAGCAGTACAGTGCTGGGATCACAGCAAAAGGTGGACAAGAGTTTGAATGAGACACTGTGCATGCTAACGAATCACATGTATAAGACTCTGTAACCTCGACCACCCTTGGATCTGAGTCTATCTGTAATATGGAAAGGGTGCCAGCCAGTAAATGGCCATTCCAGATGCACAGCCCAAGGAGCTCCCAGGGAGTCTAAGTAATCATTCTGCAGTGCTACAAAGGCAGTGTTTGCTATCAGTCCACCAGTCCAGCGAGCTTAACTGCAGGATCCTCTGCTAAAATAGCCTGCTTGTAAAGTCCTCATAATAAAGCATTGGAAATGCTGTGTAAGAATGGGGAGGTGTTAGCTGGGTGCAGTGGCTCATGTCTGTAATCCTAGTGCTTTGAGAGGCTGAGGCAAGTTGATTGCTTGAGTCCAGGAGTTTGAGACCAGTCTGGGCCGTATGGCAAGACATTGTCTCTACAAAAAATATGAAAAATAGCTGGGCGTGGTGGCTCGTGGCTGTAGTCCTGGCTACTTGAAAGGCTGAAGTGGCAGAAGGTAGAATTGCTTGAGCCTGGGAGGTCAAGACTGCAGTGAGCTGTGATCCTGCCACCACACTCCAGCCTGGGCAACAGAGTGAGATGCTGTCTTAAAAAACAAACAAACAAAAACAGTGAGGATGTGAGCTTCACTGTCATGCAGATCGTGTGAACCTGGGTCAAATCTTGGCTCTGTCTCTTTACCAGTCGCAGGGCTTCCAGTTATTTACTGACTCCCTCTAAGTAGGGATTTCTCTGCAGAATGGAGACAGTAATACCTGCCTCAGAGTGCTGTTGTAAAGAAGAGGGAGATAAAGGTGGTCCAGCATCCAGCACAGTGCTCAGCACGTACGGTTACTCAGTCTCCTTTCTTTTCTTATTACCAAGTCTTGACTCAATGCTCTGGGGACCCACACCAGGCTGCTGAAAGATTCTGAGTGCCTTTGGCAACCAGATCATTTCCACAGTCACTTCCTACGTCCCTAGAGTGCATTAAATAATCATCATTTCATTTTGCTTCTGAGAACCATGTGATTGGCTTTTAATCAGTTCACTTCTCAGGGCAGGATTAGACTAAGACCTTGTAGATCAGATCTGAACTTCCACGAAAGCACTATCCATTTTGCAAGAGACCCAGACTCTTCCTGTTTGCTGTAGATAAAGGTCCGGGTCTTGCCTCTGTTGGAGTGATCTTCACTGAGCTATTCACAGGGTATCTGGGAGTTGAATTCGAAATGTAGGCTAAAGCAAGTAAAAAATCCCATTGGCTTGTGAAGAATATGATGCAGTGGCCAGACTTAGGATTGAATCATTTATGAACTCTAACCCCCATTTCTGTCTCTTGTTAAATGTTGTCTTTGCACAAGTTACTTACCATTGGTTGGTGATTTTTATTATATCTATAACAAATTAATTTTATCTATAAAAATGGGATCCAATACACATTCTTGCAGGATTTTTGAGATATAAATAAATTATGATATGTGATGCACCCAGCACTGTGCTAGCCCATTGGAGTGGTTGAGTTAAAAGCAGCGTTCGTTATTTCTACTGCTTACCGGAGACACCGCCAGCCACATAAATGGCCATTGCAACTGCCATTGCAAATCCAACATTGATAGTAACAATCCCTCCAAAAAGTCCTCGACTGAGAATAGCTTGGGCAACTGAGCCACATCCAAGGACCTGGAATGAGAGGAAAGCTCAATAAGTAAGTGGGGATGGCTACTGTCAAAAGCAATGGAAACTCACAGTAACAAGTTTTTAAAAGCAAACTTGTGGATTGGGTTGCCTTGGGTTTTCTGCAAATCCAATTTTAATGATCCAGCTATGCACAGATAGCAAAATGGTAGACCCAAGGCTGCATCTGGCCTTCAGATAGATGAGTTTTGCTGCGCCTGCACAATGCTCAAATTTTGCCTACATTTATAAGTCAGGCAATTTCACGCAATAATCTAGGTATCTGGTTTTAAAATTAAATTTTTAATTTTTAGATAATTATAGACCCACCTGTGTTGTAAGAAATAATACAGAAAAATCCTATGTCCCTGTTACCCACTGGTTCCTTTTAATCAATAAGAAGATCTGGTTATTCACAGAGAAATAATCAAGCACAGTAGCAGTTGGCGGATCCCTGTAAACAGAGCTTATGCCTTCCCAACTGGCTCACTTCACTGCTCTTCACTCATTTGGGTCACCTTCCTGGCCTCTGTAGGTATTTGAGTTTGACAGTCCTGTTCTTGTGGCTCCCAGTATAAAAGGAAGACTAGGCACACAAACCACCATATACACATCCGATAAAGGGGAAAGGCCATTTGTACCATGTATTAGAAAGAGTATCTGATGTGCAAGAAAACAAATGAAAACTTTAGGGGGATAGATTTGGCAATCAGGACCCCCTTATTCTCATATATTTTCTCCCTGTTGGGGCTGTAGTTTTCTAGGGAGCAGAGGCTGGCAAACTCATTGCTTCTTGTATTTCCTATGGCACCAAGTCCAGTGCTGTGCTGATAGTAAGAATTCTGCAAACAGTTGCACAGTGAAGTATGATGGTGAGTCTTCCACAATCTTCAGCTGGTAGAAGATATTTTGGAGAATGAGATCCATATTTAGAAAGGTTTGCAATAAATATATGTTGGTAAATCCATTCAGTAGACTACTAGGCAGCCAAATATATAAATATATTAAAGGAGATCCATGTGTACCAAAGTGGAAAGATCCCCAAGGTATATTATTAAAATTTTTAAAAAGATGCAGAGCATCAGCAGAGCTAAAACATGCTGCCAATTGTATTAAATACATTACATGCATTTCTTTTTATTTATATGATCTCTCTCCATGAATACATAAGCAGCAGAAATGGGGTTAGACCCTAATGGGCTGGGGGGAGTGCATGACTGGGATAGAGGTTGGAAGACAACTTTTCATTGTATATCCTCTCTCTTTTGTTAAATCCATATATTTCCTAATTTTTTTGAAAAATGGGCCCCACGTGTTTATTGAGCAATCAGTTAAAAGCATTTAATCATAGTCGATTAAAGAAATACTTGGTGAAGGATGGTTCTTGGGAAAGAAGACAATTCCATACAGGTTTGGTAGGAAAATGAGACAGCAAATGGTCACCGGCTTTCACTATGCTTTGGTTTAAAAAGCTAGTGTGGCCCTGGAAGCATAAGCATAGGAATCATTAGATGATTAGACGTTTAGATGGAATCCAGCTGGTGTTTTATAACTAAAGAAGAGTAACGAACTTGAGGTAGGGCGTGGCACTGAGCAATACATATTATTTAGGGGCAGGAAAATAGAGCGTATGAGGAAATGTTTCAGAAACAAATGTGTTTTAGGGAAAAGAGATGAACAGTGTGAAGGCTTTTTATCAGGAAGATAACAACCTGCTATTGTGTCATTTCATAAAGGGATGAAAATGGAAGCGTCTAAAACCAAAATGTGAAAGGTTGCACAAAGACATTTTTTTTTATTACGATGAATTAACTCTAAACAGCTCCCTCAGGGCTCATTTGTGAGGTCCTTTAGAGAAGTATAATCTACAAACAAGAGATATTTAATACGTATAGAATGATTTTTCTGGCGGCAGAGAAATTACGTAGATGAGGCTTTTAGGTCCCTTCCAGTCCCCAGTTCCAAGACACATCCGCTTGTCTTAGCAAGCAGAGAGAAGGTGGAGAGCTTTGTACCCTACGGTGAATGTTAAATACAGCTGTAGCAAGAACATGTCCCCCTTCTCCTTCCAAAAAAATCCCTTACGTCCATTTTATAGCCTGACAATTTCACCTAGACTTGACATTATTTTTTCCAGAATCCTTATCTATTATAATCAATGTTGGCATTAAAACCACATTGGTGTCTTTCATTTTAATGTAAATCCAATTAAATGCTCTGGGCACAACTTTCAGGCCAACTGACGTTTTAGTAGTATCTCCTAAAATGAAGAATAAAACAACACTGACAGCTGAGATAACTTGATTTAGACAACCAGGGCTAAGAAGAGATGCAAAAAAGAGAGGCCAGTCCTGAGCTATTATTGCTTTCAAAATAAGCATCTCCCCTCTTTTATGGTCCTGATGTACATACACTTGTGTTGGACTAGAGGGGACATAAAAGCTTTAAATGGCTCAAGTGGGCCCGTGGAGGCTTCTGCCTTGTCAAATTTCACTATGATTTATACCCTCCTCTTCCACTTTAGATGCTGAAAAGGCTTTTCTAAGGAGGATAATCAATGCTGTGTGCTGCAGGATATAGGAGGAGAGATGAGCAATGTAGGAACTTCAGTTACTCTCAACAGAATCGCCGCTCAGAAGACTGGAGCCCAGCTTTCCAGCATTGCATCTTAATTTAGAAATGTATTTATTATAGCCCGGAAAGCAACGAGAAGGCCAGGTAACTGCCTCCTGGTGTCTTCCGTTGCCTGCCTCCTCTTGCCTGTGTTCACAGCACCAGGACAGCAGATCATGGACATTCTGACTTATCAGGGTCTGCTTGCTGGCAATCTGGTCACCCACTCTGGTTGTGTGTTCAGTGTATTTTTTATTTCCTCCAAAAATGAGAGAACTGTTTTTTATGGTATTGACGATAAAAGTTCCATTGTGATTCCTTGTTCTCACCTTCAAGAACTGCCATAACTTTCCCTTTTTAGACTCAGAAAGGCCCATTGTCATATCTGGTCTGTCTTGATTTTCCTGGTCTCATCTAAAAAGCATTTTTAGGCCCGTCACCCATTCGGATTCTTCTCAGCAAACCTAAAGCTCTCCTTTGAAGTTCAGTTGTACTGTTTGTACTCTACAATAAGTATTTAGTTACCTTCCAAGTGCGTTAATCTTGATTTCCTTATCTAGAAAACAATCTCTCGGGTTCCTTTCCATGTTAACATTGCAGACATTCTACTGTATCATGGTCTGTAATACGAGAGTTTCTTTGATTTTATTTCTGTCTTTTTGGGTGTTCTGCTTCCTAAGTCCACCACCCACTCCTCCTCTTGAGGCCTACAGACCTTTAAGATTTCTTCCACCTTCTTGACAGGACCTAGCACTTGCTCAATCTAGCTGTCTCCTCAAGAAGAATTAGAAAAGTCTCAAAACCATATAGGAGATGAAGGGCATGGCAAAGCCAGGGACACAGTGAAGATCTAGTCTTCAAAGTTCCTCATTCATCTTTCATTCATGTTCTCCCAAGAGCTTCACCAAGCCTTCTCTTCTCTTATCAGCACAACCCACCCAGCTGCCTTTCTGCACATAACACCATCTTCTCGTTGACTCAGCACCTATTAATGAATGCGAACACCAATGGTAACTCAGAATATCACACAAACTTTGTATTTCAGTTATCCAGCACTGAAGAATTCACTACCCCCAAACTTAGTGGCTTAAAATGATAACATTTATTTTGCATATTAATCTGCAATTTGGGTGGGGTTTCGTGGGGCATCTCATCTCTGTTCTACTTGATATCAAATGGAGCAGCTCAAAAAGTGGAACATTGGAATTATCTCAAAGCTTGCATATTCATGCATCTGGTGGTTGATGTTGACCGTGCGCTGCTACCTTAGCTAGGACTTCCAAATGGCTTCTCCATGGTGTCTGGCTTCTTTACAGAATGGTGGCTGGGTTCCAAGACTGAGGATCATATAGGCTCCAGAGACTGTGCTCTTAAACCCTGCACTATGCCATCTCTCAGTTATACCATTTTGCTGGTTCTGAACTCGATAGCACACAGAAGGCATGTCATATAGGCATTCTCCCTACAACATCTAAATAGGTGTTCATCTGACCCATATTGAATTACCTTGAGGGATAGGGAGCTCATTACCACATTAGGCAGCCTGTTCTATACACTTGTTATTGTTCCCATGTAAGGAAGCCTCCTTCCTTACATGAAGTTGGTGGCTTCCTTCCTATAACTTCTGTCCATTAGCCCCAGGCATACTGTTGAGACCAAGGAGAATAATCCTTTCACATACCAGGCATTGCGACAAGTGGAGGGGCATAATGCCCTCCCTGGGTTCTCTCTTCGTTTGGATACTTGTTCCTTCTTCTTTGATCTTCGTGGCTCCTCAGACTCCCAGTGAGTTTCACCTAGATAAGCTCTAGGTTGTCAGTGTCCCTCTTAAAACACAGAGCCCAAAAATGGACACAGTCCTCCCATATTTGTGTGTCGCATTATGACATGGTAATTAACCCTGTACCTTCTGACTCATGGCTTCTATTGCCATCTGGTGGGACACTTAGCCGTGGAATGTTATTTAACTGTTTACATATTTATGCCTGATTTTCTTAATTTTGTAAGAAGATTTTCAAGATAGGGCACTGAACTTTTTTTGTCTGTGTAACAGCTTCTAGTATATTGGTTGTAATTAAATAACAGATCCTAGACCTTATTTCCAGGGATGACACTTGTTGGCAATGTAAAGGAACGTGTTATTTCTCATTCTCAGCTCGTTCGTATGTTAACGGGGAATAATGATACGTGCCAGGTTTGTATCATATGGTTTTTTGATAAATAATCAAATGAGATAACACTAAAGAACACAGTATTTAAACAGCAAAGGGCAATAATAAGGGTAGGATATTACTGTTTTTAGTATAAACTCAAAAATTCCAGTTTAGCATGAATAGGTTAAGAAAACAGACCCGTGAACTTAACTGCTAACTCACTGACTGGCAATAAAAACAGAGAGAGAAAAGACATCTATAACAGAAATACATCTATTTGAAATACTTTCTGTTTCATTCCTAGTCATGGGATTTAATTTTGAAGAGGGAGGGAAAGTGAGAAGCTGATAAGATCTTCAAGTTGTTTTGACTATTTGTGATTACTCTCCAAAGATGGGCTGTTTCATAACTGGCAGGTTTTTAGTGCTTTTTATAGGAAAGCAACACTAGAATAGAGAAAGTTAAATGCTTTTTAAATTATCAGGTTCCATATATGAAAGAAGGAAAAGAGGTTCATTGGAAAAATAAGAAAGACATTTGAAAGGCAGAATTCCTATACAACATTGATTTGTGGGAAGTTTCCTTCAGTCATTCCCGATCACCCAGACCTAAAATTCTGGAATTATTAATACCTGTTATTCCTTCCCCTTCTCTCCCTTGGCCATCCATAGTCCATCATTCCCACATCTTGTAGAGCCTTCATCTGCAGCCTCCAATCAGTGCCCCCACCTCCATTCTCTCCCCAGGCAGAGACCATGCCAGATGAAGCACCACACACCACTTCCCTGCTGCTCAGGAAATGCCAACCCAGAGTCCTCAAGCCAGTACTCAGGGATCTCTATTGCCTTGCCTCATGATTCCCAGCCACCTTTCTTTCCAGTATTCTTCAGCACAGATCTTCTGCATCAGCCAGGCTGACATCCTAGACACTTGAAGCCCTTTGAGCTGATGACACTTGTTCTCATCTTTGCACATCTGCTATGCTCTACCTTTCAGAAGAAATACCCTTTCCTTTTACCTTCCCCAACTAAACCCAATCTATTCTTAATGCTGAGCTAAAAATCCTGCCTTCTCTATAGCAGTTTCTCTGACAATGGAAGCTCTGATTGGCTTCCTGTGCCTACTCTACCATGCTTGCACTTTGCCATTTTGTTATATACCTGCCACCTTGTCTTGCGGCACCCCCCCCCCACCAAAATTATAATGTCCACCAGGGAAGTACTTTTTTTTTGCAGATTAGTTGGAGAAAAAGCATACAAATTTATTTAGCATGTATTTAACATGGGGAGAACCACAGAGTGATTACCCTTATTTATTCCATGGTTAAATAATATTTGATGAAAGATATCAAAATATCTAAACTTAAGCAAAGGCAAAAAAATCTCATTTCCTTGCTTTCAAGAAAGAGCAGGAAAAGATAAAAAATTTAGTTTGGCCTATCCATCTGATGAGAGACTAATAGCCAGAATATATAAGGATCTCAAACAAGTCAATAGCAAACAAACAAAATCCAAATAATCTGATTTTTAAAAATGGGCAAAACGTCTGAATAGTCCTTTCTCAGAAGACATCCAAGTGGCCAACAAGTATATGAAAAAAATGTTCAAACATCATTAATCATCAGAGAAATGCAAATCAAAACCGCAGTGAGATAGCATCTCACCCCAGTTAAAACAGCTTCAAAAAGATAGGGAATAATGGATGTGGAGAAAGAGAAAACTTTATACGCTGCTGGTGGGAATGTAAAGTAGTACAGCCACTAAGGAAAATAGTGTGGAGGTTCCTCAGAACACTAAAAATAGAACCACCATATGATCCAGCAATTTCACTACTGGGCACGAATCCAGAAGAAATAAAATCAACATGTTGAAGAGATACCTGCGCTCTCATGTTTACTGCAGCACTATTCAAAATAGCCACAGTATGGAATCAACCTAAGTGCCCACCAACCAGATTAATGAATAAAGAAAATGTGGTGTATAAACACAATGAAACATTATTCATCCACAAAGAAGAATGAAATCCTGTCATTTGTAGCAATGTGAATGGAACTAGAGGTCATTATACTAAGTGAAATAAGCCAGGCACAGAAAGACAGGTATCACATGTTCTCACTTTTAAGTGAGAGCTAAAAAAGTGGATCTCATGAAGACAGAAAGTAGATGGGTGGTTACTAGAGGCCAAGAAAAGGCGAAGGAATGAAGGGAAGATGATTAATAGATAAACAGTTTAATAGAAGAAATAAGACCTAGTGCTTGACAGATCAGTAATATGCTATAGTTAATAATAATCTATTGTATATTTCAAAGTCACTAGAAGAAAATAATTTGAATACTCCTATCATAATCAAAAGACAAATAATTAAGGTGATGGATCACCTAATCACACTGCTTTAATTTTTATATATTATATGAATGTATGTAAATCTCCCATGTACCCCCAAAATATTTACATCTATTATGTATGAACAAGAAAGAAAAGCAGGAAACAAAACTACCCTGAATAATCCTCCTTTAAAAATGTGGAAATGATAAATAAATTGGAATCTTACTAAAAAAAACCCAACTTAATTTGGGGGTAGGATATGAAATGTGAAAAGTGGGAGGTGTAATTTCTAAGAAATATCAAGCGGGACTGATGGGCAGTTCCCAACTGAGCCATGACCCCTGTGACAAGCTATTTACTGGACATGGTGAAATGATTATCACAAGCTGAAATTCTGGGAACGGAGAGAGGAAATAATCAGCCCACAGGTTTTATTGCACATAACCCTTCTCAAATCTTTTGTATATTCATTACCTCCTTTAAAGTGTAAAACAAGATAGTCCTGGCAGAATACGTGGTGCATAACAGACACTCAGGAAATATTTGTTCAGTAAGTATGTAAGAACTGAGTCCTTTCAGAAAAGCAGTAGTTAATGAAGTTTAGGAATTCCTTAGTGCAGTGTCTGTAAATGCATGCAACCTGCGGCCAGGGACCAAGAACCTTAGAATTACTGCAAGAGGTCTGTGACTCCTTGTGCATTAAACATTGTCCAAAAGGGAAAAAATAGCACGCCTTCTATCCACCTTTGGTGATCTTGTATTTTCAGAATTAATGAATACTAAATGAATTGTGTAGCGTATGGAGTTCTTGAAAGTTTTTGAAGTTAAAAGAATCTCCTTGGGAAACATTGTCATGGGTTTTGGAATAAATACTGTACAAAAGTTTACCATCTTGACTCATCCATTTAGGGTAGTATGAATAAAGGAATACTAGCTACCCTCCGTTTAGTTCATTCTTTGTGCCAGGTTGCATGCTAAGTGCTTTACTTGTATTCCTTTATCACTATCCCATTATTAACTTAACAATCATAATATTCTGGGAGGTAAGTAGTAGTATCTCCATCTCATGTATGAGCAAATGGAGGCTGAGAAAGATCAAAGCAACTTGCCTAATTTTACATCATTGTAAGGAGACAGAACCCGGATTTGATCACAGGTCTCTTAGTCAGAGGTCTGAACTTTTAGCCGTCACACACTGCATGGAACAAGAGGTCATCACATGCAACCAATGCCCCCAAGAATCCTTGGAAATCTTCAGGGAGGACACTGGGTTTTCCACAGGATGTGGAATAAGGGCATCAGATTTTCTATCTGCATGTTGAGAGCAAAGGGCTGTCTGGGAAGGTGATGACTTGGAGATCCCAGGTAGCAGCCATCTGTTCCCAATCTATCCAGTATAAATTGCCTCATTGTAAACCAGATGTGTCAGTCTGAAGAGAAAGGGCAGATGCTGAAGCTTTTTGGGTGTCTCCTTATAATTCTTGGTCTTTGCCAGGACAAGTGGCTTTTCTGGTGACAATAAGTATGGTCACCCTAATTCAGAAGATACACAACACTTGCGCTTTGTCATCTAAGCTTTTCAGGGACCTAGAAAACAAAATCCTTTTCAGCTCCAATTTCCCTTCCTTCCTCAGAGACAACTGAGCTATTTGGTGATTACCTCCAGCTTTTTCAATTTATGCAGAATTGATTTTCTCAGTTTCTGCTCACTAGATTTCTAGCTCCCTTTGCACAGATAACTTCCATCAGATGATCAAGCACCCACCAGTAGAAAACTAGAGTGAAAGGTAAGAGTTAAACCCCTTCCTCTCGTGTTCTCTCGCGCGCTTTCCTCTCCTCATAGTGTCTTCCGATTTTGTGGTTATCAACACACACTCCTCGCTAATGCTGACTAAACGTGCCTAATGCTGGAAGTGAGTATGGGCCTAGAAGGGGTCTTGTCCACACGGATGAGCCATGCCCATCAGCCACATGGGTTTCTGTGGCACTGGTCAGCATTTGGGGCACTTACCAAAGAGGCCAACAGTTCCTCCACTCCCACTTGCCCCTTTATTACGTTTTATTGAGCTAAAGTCAAACAAGTAACCCAGGTAGACATTCTAAAATGCCCTAATACCTCCAAGTCTTACCCACTGGGAATGTATTTATTATTGTTCTTTCAGATGCTTTTCTTGGAAGCAAATCCAGTAGGGCCAGCTTGGTACATTTGTTTTGTGCTATGTGGACAGCAGCAATGTGACCCAAGCACATGAGTTCGGTGTGACTGCTTTACTTTGTACCCTGCTGCAGGTCTTCTCGGATACAGGAAAGGAACACCTTTAAATTTTTAAATAAAAATACCCTCAAGTAGATAATATCATTAAATGATGCAAATATTTATAAAAACAGAAGTCAGCATTAAAAGAGCATATCTGTGGCAACATGTATTTTAAATTAACTGATTTGTGTGTATATATGCACACATATATGTGTATGTGTTTATACACATGTATATATGTGATATGTATATTCTCATTTAGCCCTCTTTACGGGGAGGAAAACTCTCCTGTTTCCATGTAGAGAAACCTTTGGACAAAGAAATTAAGTAATTTTCCTGAGGTCATATGTAGGGTAAACGCACCTAATAGCAATAACTTAAGTATACCCTTTGACCCTGTATGGTAGATGCACCTGAATGTATATTCTGAGCTAGGGAATCCGGAAGTAGCCAACCTAGAGCTTCATTCCCTATCTATGATAAACATCTGAACCCTGGCCAGTTGCATGCAACGTGGGCCGCAGAGGGAATTGAGGCCGTGAGTTTTGAGTTAATGGCGGTTTCCAGGTGAAAGTCATTAAGAGGAGAGCGTTAAGTGAAAATGCTCTATAAACTGCATGCTGTTTACAGGGGGTTGCAGTTTTCCTGCCTGTTCTGCGGTCACTGGGCTATGAAGTTATGTTGGCCAGCATGCTGCCGCTGTGCTGTAGGAAGATGGGTATCTTGTCTAGCCGGCTGCTACTAGACTATTTCTCCTTCCTGTATGTAAGCCTCTAATAAAACCCCGTGTCTCCTTTGCTGGCTCTGGGTCTTTCCTTTAGCCTCTTCAGCCTGATGAGTTTCCTGTTGAGGTTGATAGGGGTTCGGCACAACCCCATACAGCTAGTGAAAGATCTTTTTGAATTCAAAGTTAACATTTGTGCCCAGTGTTCATGTTCCTTCCCTTATAATAAACTACCCTTAACTATACCTGAGTCAGGCAAGTAGTTTATTCAGATTTGTGCTTCAGATGTCTTTCTTTCAAAAACTCATATTGTGGGAAACTAAATTCTCAAATGTATGAGCACCTCCAATTGGAGTTTGGTATCCACACAACTGTTCCTTCCTTTTTTCATTCATTTTTCCATTTGTATGTACATTTGAATTCGAAGTACCAAGTATGGTAGCTGGTGGTAGTGAGCATGCAAATAATCAGACACAGGTTCTCTGGGAGCTTGCTGACCACTTAGAGAGGAAAGATACCCAACCATAGTACAGACTAGAAATTGTAAGAACCGCAAGGGGAGCATAGATGGCAGGTGGCACTGTCATTTAATGTTACAAGCTTGTTAACAAATGGTTTAAGCATTTAAGACCAGAGAAAGTGCACGTGGCGGTATGGTTTTGTAAGCCAGTTTTACTAAGTAGATGATGGCTATTTTGACATTTAAGTCTTCTCAAATTATTAAGTCACTTGATCAGTACCCCAAATTATTATTTTTTAAATTGTACTTTAAGTTCTGGGGTACATGTGCAGAACATGCAGGTTTGTTACATAAGTATACACGTGTCATGGTGGGTGGCTGCGTCTATCACTCCATCATCTACATTAGGTATTTCTCTTAATGCTATCCCTCTCCTAGGTTCCCACCCCCCACCAGGCTCCGGTGTATGATGTTCTCCTCCCTGTGTCCATGTGTTCCCATTGTTCAAGTAGCACTTATGAGTGAGAACACATGGTGTTTGGTTTTCTGTTCTTGTGTTAGTTTGCTGAGAACGATGGTTTCCAGCTTCATCCATGTCCCTGCAAAGGACATGAACTCATCCTTTTTTATGTCTGCATAGTATTCCATGGTGTATATGTGCATTTTCTTTACCCAGTCTATCATTGATGGACATTTGGTTTGGTTCCAAGTCTTTGCTATTGTGAACAGTGCTGCAATAACATACATGTATATGTGTCTTTATAATAGAATGATTTATAATTCTTTGGGTATATACCCAGTAATGGGATTGCTGGATCAAATAGTGTTTCTAGTTCTAGATCCTTCAGGAATCGCCACACTGTCTTCCACATGGTTGAACTAATTTACACTCCCACCACCAGTGTAAAAGCATTCCTGTTTCTCCATATCCTCTCCGGCATTGGTTGTCTCCTGACTTTTTAATAATTGCCATTTTAACTGGCATGAGATGGTATGTCAGTGTGGTTTTGA